>OMPJ01015078.1:0-81974 GCA_900312935.1 Carapus acus | reverse complement strand
TTTCTCAGCCACGATTCAGCCGAGCACAAACCAATCCTCTGTGATCCCCCAGCATGAATAATCTACATGCTCAGCCTTCGCCTTTGAACGCACGAGGGGTGGGAAAATCCATTTGAGAGGGTCCGACCGCTGGAACGCTTCCCGTCAAGTTCAAAGAGCAACATGGGAGAAACGCTTCAGTCGCAGAGCGGAGGACTTAAACGTCTCGTCTGGTTTAGCCCTGATCCTTAACTGTCCCCCGTTTCCAAGTAACCTCTGCCTGTTGATTGTCAATGCTCAGTTTCTTACATTAGGTCATATAAATCACAAACGCTTAAGTTTGAATATGCCGATGTTCTTCTTTTCATCGCATTAATCCCACATGGATGCAAATTACTCAACCAGGTTACTTGAGGGACTATTAGGCTAACAAGTCAAGCTCCTCATTGTCACAGCAGTTGACATACACACACACGCACACACACACAAACAAAAGAGTAGATGAATAAGATAACAAGGCGGCATTCTCCTCGATGACATAGCTAAAAAGCAACTGCTCAAGTTTGACACAAATCATTCCTATTTTTCTATAACTCCTTCTGTTACTCACACAAACTGATTTTCAACACCGCAGTCTCCATTTCTGCACCAAAAAGCCCCCACAAATTCAGATTCCAGCATGTCCCGCCACGCATCAACACATCCCGAGGCAGTGGCAGCAAAACATCCATCCTATTTCTCAGCAATTGTCATTTTTAGTTGTTTGTAATTAACGTTGGTAGTGTTTTGTTTACTTTCTTCGTCTTCTTTTCACACATACTGAGGTAGGTAGGAGGACCAATGTCCTCACACTGTCATGGCGACCTGGCGGAATGTGGACAAAGGTTTATTAGCAGTAAACAAACAGGAATGAAGACATTTGCCATCTCTCTTCACCGTGAAAATACGACGGCTTCTGCTCTGACAGACACAATGAATAAATAAATACACCACTTGAGGACCAAAGTCGCAATTCCAAAATGTTTCAACATTTATTCCAAGGATTTTATTCATAAAACATCTTTTTTTTTTGTGCCCCGTATAAACCTCAAAAGCGATGAAAGGGTTTCACCCCTCCTTTCTTCCCACCCATCACCCCCAAAAATGTGCTGAGCAGTTTGGAGAGACTAAGCACAATCTAAATGTAAATTCTTTGCTAAATTTGACGAGGCAGACCTCGGTGTAAATTGTGGAATGAAACTGTTCATCGTCATGTCATGTCTACGCGAGGTACAACTTTCATTGCGCCGTATTAAAATGTCACGGCGGCGAGAAAAAGCGGTCAATCTCAAGAGGCACGTGTTGTGATTAAGCCGAGCAGAGCCCGCGGCTACATTAGCATGCGCACACTCGGCCTCTGGTAATCATGTTAGAATGATGGTTTGATATAAGTGCTTATTTATAAATAAGTAAGATGATTACTGCAGTGTCAACGCGCACTGGGATTATGGGGATTGATTTATTCATCAGGCCGCATTAGCACAGAGGCTCGATCAATTTGCTCTGACCTTTTTGAGAATGTGTCGCTGTACGGCAAACCGGAGCGGAACGGAGGTGTGGGCCGAGTGAAATGTAGGAAAGATAAGAAATGTCGAAGCTAATGAGGCTTTACTTGTGGCGATGACAGACCCTATACGGAGCCACAGCTGTCAGGTGGACGTTGTCAGGAACATGGCGGTGGTGCGTTTGGGGTGCGGGGAGATGAATGAGTCAGAATGAAGGGTGGGAATCATTCCCCAAAGCATTTACGCCTTTGGCTTTGAAATGAAATCCAAACTGTACATTCCCTTTTACTCCCAGTGCCGGTATACGTGCTACCATGACAGGTGGGAAAAGTGAAGTCTCTGGTTGTGCTGATGGATCTTTTCACCACTCTGTCATACACCCAACAATGGACACCTCAGAAACTGACCAAATACATCTTAGATTAGATTGCAGTAAAAAAAAAAAATGTTGCATCAGGTCATGTCAATAGCAGACCAAAGAAAAAAAAGAAGGACCTATTACATGACCTTCTGAATGAGACAATATGATGTGTAACACTTTTGTTTTATACACATTCCTCCCCAGTCTCCCTACAGAGAGTAGCGCACATGCCTTTGTGCAAAGGATGCATATCACATAATCTCAGAACAGTCGTAAATTATACAATATGATCCCACATGACTTTGCAGTAAAACATCCAGGTGGCAGAGAGCTGTTCTGTTTGTTTCAGACCATGTAGTTGAGATAAGGATCCGCCCGTGATTGAATTTTGGCACAGTTTCATCCCGGAGAAGATGTGAAATCACCGAACCCGAGGTCTTGTGCGAGGTGAAAAGAGCTGGAGGGGAGGGCGAATGACGCGTGGAGATCTCCCGTCTCCGCTCCTTTTCTGTTGCCTCAGTCCCCGACGTCGCTGTCCTGGTCGCCGATGAGCCACAGGAAGTGGAAGCTGATCGCCAGCAAGGCCGTACCCAGCAGGTCACCCAGGGCTGTGAGGTACGGGATGGAGAAGCTGTCCGGATCTTTGCCGCTGCGCCACATGGAATGTACCATCCAGTCTGCTATACATAACAGGAGAAACACCTGAAAGACACGCGAAGAGACAGAGGAATAAGGTGAGAAATGGATGCTTTCCTTGCAGCGTTTGAATCTATTCATTACCAAAACATGGACGGATTGAGGAAATATCTTGTGGACATAACGCAGACTAGTTTAGCACCACCGATTAAACTTTAAACCATCTACTGACGAGAGCACACCGACCATACGGGGAGACGCATGAGCTTATTATGATGAAAATGATAAGTGGGTATGGGAAAACGAGGTACCGGGTAAGGAAGGATAAAAAGGGTGGGGTAGGTGTATGAAAAGGTGAGATAAGGGTAAGGAAGGTTAAGGGAGGGGTGATGAAGTGTAAGTTTGGGGTAAGGCAGTGTAAGGGAGGGTAAAGTGGGGTTAAGAAGAGTATGGCTGAGGTAAGGAGGGGAAAGGTAGAGATAAGGAAAAGGCATAGAAGGGTAAGGGTAAGGATAAGGAGAGGTCAGGTAAGGTATGGGTAGGGAAGGGAAAGGTATCGGTAAGGAGACTGACACAATGTAAGATAAGATCTAAAACAATAACATATGCTAAGATAAAGATGTAAATGAAGCTACTGGGTAGTTTCAAAAAGAGCCTGTTTGTCCAACACAGGGAGGTGTGAAAAGCGTTTCCAGTATTTGTATAAATGCAACATATTCCATCTCTTATTTAGCTCCTCTTTACGGTGAGCAGTGGCATTTCAGACACAAAAACAAGCTCATTCACTGACTTGGACCAGAGCAGAAAAAAACAAAAAACTAAAAAAAAGACGGAGAGCAGCGAGTCGCAGGGGGAACATAACAAGTTTGTGCCGTCACGGCTGGATGTAACGGCGCTTAAAAATGCCACATACGGAGCCGTAAAAAAGACAAACTGCCAAACAAGCGGCGGGGCAGAGAAGAAGGTGTAATGGACAAAGCACGAGACGAGCGAGAGGGCGTTATTCATAATTCAGGTTCTCAGGCGAGAGGGGAAAGGCTCAGAGAGAAAAAGAGATAAGGGGATAGTCAATAATTTAAGGGGAAATGAGCTGTCCAGGGCTGGCGTGGCAAATATTGCAGACGTGATATACAATATCTCCCTGCCGTCAGAAGAATTACAAGCAAACGGGCAGGAGAAAACATCAATTCTCGGACGGCCCGTGGCACAAAGACGCCTCAAACCTCAAAGACGCGCAGACACCCTCTGCTATCGCCCCGTTATCAAAGCACTCCCGCGGGCAGGGGGCAACTTGGACAAGCTTGTCCCGTCTCTCCGGCTTTGTGTGTCCTGCTGCACACCGTCTGCTCGATTCGTGTCAAACACGGCTTGTTCTTGGGCACTATTTATTGTTCAAAGCAAAATGGGATTCCAGTCGGGACAACAAATCTTGCCCGATGCACGCCCATCGTGTCTCAATTTGGACACCGTCTCTCATCTCAGCGATGAGAAATGACAGAAAAAATCTGTCTCACTGTGTGAAACGACGTAAAACATAAGCTGGGTAGATCTGGGGTTACTACTCCAGCGCTTGTTAGCGCGAGGAAGGAGAGGTAGATGCAGCAAATTCACACGACAATGCGCGGAAATTCCAGAAAAAGCGGCCGCAACTTTGCTCGTTGCCCATTTGAGGCGTTCCATCGCGTTCTGTCAGTCGCAACGCCAACTCTGGCGCTGCCGCTGAGCCGTTGACATTTTCCCTGCTGCCGTCGGCATCGCCCGGAGCACTGTGCAGAACTCGACTTGGCTTGTCTCAACAAACGGCGCCATGGTAAAGCACGCTCGCTTTCATTTGGCATCCTCGTCGATGCAAGCTAAAAAACATCAGATCTGTTCTCATAGGCAGCAAACTCTGAACAATGCCCCTTTTTTAACAGAACTGTTGTCTCCGTAGTCTTTGTTTTCCTCAGAGGAAAGCTAGACAAACGAACACTAAACTCATGGAAGCAAAGCAGGGAAGCTGCACAATGATTTGGGGCCTAAGTAGTTAAATATAAAGTATATTCATAAATATCTATTCAAACATTCAGACGGTCTGGTGTTGGCGAGCTCTCATTATGGTGTGTTTATTTCAGATTCCTTGGTTTTAAGCCAGAGATCCACGAAACTCCAGCTTTGATGTGCGGTATCATTAAATCGTTGAAATAACCCGATAACCTCAGATGCTTTGACTGCTTTGAGTGAAATTATTCCTTTTTTACCGCAAGGGGTTGTTACACTCTGAGAGCGCACGTCATGCCGTCAGTTTACACTCACTGGATGCGTTTTTAACGTCCCTTCTTCCATCGCAATTCACCCCAAATGTGCGGCGGCCTGATAAACGTGGGATGAGTTTTCAGTGTCGCTATTTTCGCGATGCTGATTTGAACGACTAACAGTGGTTGCCGCTTGGCAGCATGGGCCCGTTTATTTAAAACTGGAGCGGGCAAAGTTAAAACAGCTGTAAAAGTGAGTGGAATTGTGCCCATTACCGGGGGTGGAATGTGTCTGCATTAGCATTCGGAGCGGACTGAGCGGTAACGTCCACTTAGTTTCATTTCTAAAAGGTTCCTCCAGTCAATACACCCACGTGGATATTCCAATAAAGTCATTTCGGTTCGAGATGTGCCATGATGCGGATGATTTAAAGGCAATCGACGTTGCAACTCACACCCATGGACCCACCCGCCTTCCTATGAGTGCGCTAATAAGAATTCTACTTTGGTTTCTCTCGCTCTCGCTGCACCAGCAAATCGAGCATTCGAATTTCACTGCCGACAGAAGATCTATTTTGCACGCTCAAAATCTCCCTAAAGTGTGTTTGTTTGGCTGAGGAAGATCTAAGTTGCTGTCGCTGACAGCCGAGAGGGAAGCACAGATGGAGTGGGAGATGACAGATGTCGTGGTCGCAGGTTGGTGCGTGGCGCTTTCGGAAAAAAGCACAACGAGGAGCCACTTGTCACTGTGGGGGGCACCTGACCCCCCACAGTGAATTGTGCCATGGCTGCGTTGCTTCAAAAGACTCGAAAAGGACCTGCTGAAAACAGTCGTGTCCTTATTAGGGCACTTGGTAATTTGTTTTATGTGGAAAAAAGGTCAGATTTGTCAACCTGAACTAAATCTCAGAGGGAATTGGTGAGAAATCTTTCAATGCAAAATAAGAGGAGGAAGAAGAATTTACATTTCATAGGATGAAAAAAAATCACTATGATCCTCCCATTTGGAGTTATTGAGCAATTTCATTTAAATATAAACAAGACGATTTCTTAATGTCACATCCCATCGTGGCTTTAAAAGCAAAGCTAGCACCAATGTTTGTAGCTTATCTACTCAATGTTTACCATCAAAATACGCGAGAATGCGCTCACCTGCAGCAGGGCCGCCGCCAGGTAGACCGACATGAAGATGGGAGTCAGGGTGGTGTGGCCGCTCTTCATCAGGTGGATGGTGTACAGGAAGATCAGGTGACCGGGGAGCACCAACAGGAGCAGAACCTGAGCTGAGCGATGATTGGCGCCTTTGGGGGGAAAGATGACAAAGGTGTTGTACCCATCAACTGCACTGATTTGTCACCCCTGCACACCCTTAGTTTGCCCCAGAAACCATTACGTATGCTTGCCATGGATTTGAACACTGTATTTTCAATCTAGACATGAGGTGCATCTAAATTGTGCTTACCTAAAAAGGATCTAACATGGACTTAAGAAAATCGCAGATTTTCTCCTGGCCCTGGAATATCATCCCCTCAAACGAAGGGGCAGAAACAGTTCGGGGCATTGTAACGATTAATTGCGATTAACTGCCCAACATTTGAAAATAACCAACAAACTCTGGCACGGTGAAAGAAAGGCAAATGGCATCACACAGCAGCAGAGATAGAATGTTGAAATATTGCACAATATTATTTTCACAAAGACTCCTGGACCGTATTGTGTTCCTGTCTGCTTCTGTAATCATTGGGCAATGTGGAGCTTAACCTCAAGGCACAGTGACAAAGTTTCAATTTTTCACTGGCGTCTTCGAGGCAGTCCACGGACACGTCTCACTCTGCAAAAATATTGGTTGTTTCAGGACATCCTGTGTGGAGACGGCACGTGTGCGTTTGACAGCCAGCACACAAGCATGTGGGGCCAGTTTCACAAACCCGCTGGCAGCTTTTTACATTAAAAGCCACAAAACCTCAGCGTCATTCTTGTGGCAGCAAGGTCATTTCCACGCCTGCGGACGTCTGCAAGTCCGTCCCCTAAATTTTAAGTGCTTTCTCCAATATCACAGGATGAATTGATGAGGGTAAAATCACACTTTGGGCCGCTCCACTACGGAGGGATGGATTGACCCTGTCAATCTTAACTACATTGTCAAGATTGGAATATCTAAGTGCTATTTCAGTGCCAGGTTATACCGTAGGTGGGCAAACTGCGGCCCAAGAGCCAAACCTGGCCCATTTACCTACTGAATCTGGCTTGCCAGACCGTTCCAAAATTAGCGTGAAAGACCACACACGCTCCGCCCTACACCAACTGATGGTGCCTAATTGGTCGTTCCCTGGCCCAGCTGTCAAAATTGGAAATCCACTGTTTGGGGCCAGATCCCTGCCACCCCGAATTGACACCCACCTGAACCACAGAAGGTGCGGCAGGGGTAGTAGCAGCCTTTCGCCTCCTCTGGAACCTCACCGGGGGCACAGTGGAAATGCAGGTGGGTAGAAATCCTGCTGGACTGGATGGCCACCAGGTTGCCTCCGATACCTGCAGGTGGACAGGAGAGCACATGGGATCATTGCGACAGGAGGAGGAGGAGGATGCGGCTCACGTCGTCCCCTCGTGTCCCAAACCTGGTGCAAAGGTGTAAATTGATTGTCACTCTCAATATGCAGGGTTTGACAGTGTATGAAACAAATGTCACTTTTTAAAGATTTTGTCAGGATCGTCGCTCTGGTTGACGGACAAGGTCCAATTTGGGATGCGTCGACCTTTTCGGGCTGATGCGGGACGGATGGAGACAGGTGGATGAAAACAAAACGCAACACAGAGAATTCAGACAAAGCTGCAGCAATGGAAGCGAGGTCCCCCTTCATGTTATTATGTTAATGAGCATGAAACGGGAGGAACATCGCTCACGAACGCCATCTGCTCTGTGGGACGCACGGGTGCATTTTGTATGCACATGCGGCAGCCATCATACTTTCCCTTTGGCAAGCAAAGCACTGAGGAACTTCCCTACGTCTTTGATCGCTACGGCTACAGTATTTCAGCGGCGCTTTGCACCACAGCTCACAAGTAAACTTAAAGTCCGGTCTATCGTCTGACTTGCGCAACGTTGATCTGCTGATCATTCATTTGTCGAGTAAAAAGTAAGGCTGGCGGCATCAATACGTTTGTTGCGAAGCCATTTAAGCCAGACCTTAACACATTCAATTTTGTTGCTATTGCTTGTACACTTGTACTACTCTACTGTTTCCCTTCTGAACACCCTTTGCTTGTCCCTGAAACCGCCACACAATCCCAAAATGGATTTGAAAGCTGAATTTTTGAAGTAAACACCAAGTCTGCATTGCACTTGGTGTGCGAGAATCTAGATAAAAGGAATTTTTCATTAAATGTTCATTTGATTCCCAATCCATGTATTCTGGTGAGAGTTGCTTTACATCGTTGATATGGACTTGCAAAGGTGTTGAGAACCAAATAAAGATGATTAAAAAAGGCAATTAATTATGAGTGAGTGCACAAACTCACAAAATTACAATCACAGTCGCGATTTTTAAGGAGTAATTTTTTTGACAGTTACTGTATTGAGTACTTAGGTTGCAAAGTCACGCTAGACACTCACTACAAATCTATCTTTACATACTGTGTTAGCTCTCATGTCTCAAATCATCCTTTGTGAAGTAACACAGATAAAACATCACCCAAATTTTCCACCTTTGTGGGTTCCTTTTTTTCATTTTCCCCCCTTCTCTGCGTAAAACTGAGAGAATGTGAGCCCAGCTGTTTAAGTGCGTTCTGTTGAGACACACCGAATGTGCTAAATCCCGTTTACAAGGGGAAGGAACCCCGCTGTGTGTTTCTGATTACCACCCAATGTTGTTATTGTGGCCAGCGTATTAAATTAGACCCTGTGAGCACCTCGGGGTAGTGTCCACTTAAATCCATTCCATGTGTCTCTTTGTGTCCCTGGTGACGTTTTATTGAAAGAAAAGTGGCGGCCCCGTGGGGCCTGTGATCAGGAATAACGCAGCGAGGACCAATTCAACCTCATCTGTCTGTTTCTGCCCATTTCACGCTACTTTTGTCGAACGAATATCCAGTGAATGTTCAGACAGAATATATTCTTTCCACTTTCATCATCTGAATCAAATCAAAAAGATGCACTGGTTTTCATTCAGTTTTTATGGGCTGTTGAAATAGTATCTAAATAAAGAATATGCAGATAACTCCTGTAATTAACGTTGCTCTGCTCTCTTTCTTTTCATAGTCGGCAGAGGCAGCGAAGAATGTCTGTTTATGAAACCATGAAGAATTGGTTTTGGAGGCAACACGATTGTACAATAGGCAAACAAACAAGAGAATAAGATTTCATTTACTCTGTATTGACACCTACCGCATTGATTCCGTCCAATATTGTCTGTCCTAGCTTCTGATGCGGCTTTGCTTTTGTACTGGATTGCTTATTATTGAATTGGATTTCGTAAATCAGACATTGGACTTTTTGGTTCAATGCAGCCAAAATAGTGCCACAAAGGGACAGAGATTCAATTACCCACAAAAAGACGGAACACAGACAGAATCGTCCTCCATCTCTTTGAATATCATTTAATTAAAGGCTTATCTCGTGTTGTCAAGGTGCCAGAGCCCTAGCAACCGTGACTGAGACCATTAGCGGAGGAAATGGATACTAATGGTTAATGAACAGACATACAGTATTTCACGAAGGTATTTTTGTCAGGTTCAATCCTCGGCTCTGTCTCCCTGTCTAGCTCGTTCATACAAATGGCATTTTGCAGTCATTGCGGCTTAAATCGTCTGTGAACGCATTTATTTTGAAAATAACGATGGCAGGTTCCTGCTGCGTTAAAGTAACGCATCCCCTACTGGCATGTGCATACGTGAGAGACTAATCGCTGTGGCTCTGCTGTGCTTCCATCAAGTCCACAAAGACTTTTTCTCCCATCTACGCTCTGCGGGTCAGTCCCTGCGAAAATTAGAAAGCCGGGTGGTATTTTAGAAACCGATAATTTCCCTTTGATAATCAGTTGACGCTTAACATCTTAAAATGCACGACACCCATGGAGCGGCTGAAGAATTGCTTAACGTCGGACGCTGTGAGCTGTGATTGCAATGAACTTGATATTTCAGCTGACACTGACTTTAATCAGGATGTTTTGGTGCAACCAGTCAGACTGTCGGTCTGAATGGGAAAGTTTTTTGAGTAGGAAACAATCTAACGGTGGGAGGGAGGGCTAGCTTAGCAGCAGTGCCAGGCTGTGGCATCGACAGTTGGGCACCAACGCGGTAGAGGGAAGGACACCAACAACAATGTCACTCACCGTTGATGACGGGGGTGTAAACCACAATACCAGCAAGGTTTGGATCAGACACCGTTTTGTCCAGGATGAGCCCTCCAATGCTGGAATGCACACAAAAAAGAATACAAAATATAATTCAATAATACGATTGGTGTTACTGAATGACTGTGTGTGTGTGTGTGTGTATGTGTGTGTATGTGTGTGTGTGTGTGTGTGTGTGAGAGGGAGAGCAATAGTGAGAGACAAAGAGGGATGGAGAGATAAAGAGACGTGTACCAAAATAACTTGTGAGGGAGTGTGATGGGGAGAGATTAAAGATCGGTGAAATTGTTTCCAGCTTATGGCGCCCTCGTGACGGCCTTTTCTAATTGTGCGTTTCTCCGCAAAGGCCCTCGACATCTGCAATCACAGGCAGCGACTTGCTGAGTGGCTGGCATGGGGTTGGGGAGGTTGAAGGGGGGCAAGCAGAAGGGGAAAAAAGAGAGACGGCCGCTCCCTCCCTGCTAGCTTGACTTGAACGGGCGCCAGGCTAAAGCGGACCCAAGGAGGTATGTGCTGCAATTTGTTTAGGGGGATGAATCATCAGGCAAAGCAGACAAGCGGGAGTTGCAGTTGCAGAGAAGCTGGTGGTCTCCCTCTGTCCCCCATCCCCTCCTGGACACTCACGCCCACACATACACACACCTGCTGATGACCATGGCGGTGATGACTGGCTCCCATCCAGAGTACAGCAGGGTGCGGCTGGCTGGGTGCTTGGAGGAGATGACGATCCACAGTGGAGTCAGACACATAAAGAAGGCACAGAACAGCGACGAGACGTACGGGTACGAATCTGGAGGGGGAGAATAGTCAAGATTCAAGCCGACAATTACGAGTGCTGCGAAGGGCTCAGCTTGGCCGCAACCCAGCGTGTGAATTTAGAAAGCCAGGGGACGTTAGCGTGCAGCGGGGCGCTCAATCTAGATCGCTGATTTCGCTGTCATGGTTATTTTCCCTTGATTGTGGAGAACTGCGGCTGTCAAACGCACATATTTTGTGGTTATTTAGGAGAGGGATATGTCTCCCATGCCACCCCAACGCTCCCCAACGACAACCTCCCCCATCCCCTTCCAGGCACCCATAGCTTTTGGGTTACGGCCTGCTTCCTTGTCTGCGGTTGGCAGCCACCGTTGAGCTGATTCAGCACGCCAAAATCGGCACTGAGGTGGCAGAGCAGTCAAACGGGCCATTGAGCGCTGTGAATCACTACCGTCAGCCATTAATCAACTTTAGCACTCGACGCCGCCCAAGACGGCGAGCAAGAGGCGGCCGCCTGACAAAGCCGGTACAAAGCACAGCGCCTTGAAAAAGAGACTGGAGCAACTACGCATGGAGGTGGAGGCTCGATGACTGGCAGGTCGGACTGTCTGGCTAGCACGATAACGTTGTTAAGTGGAACGGCACTAAAAAACAAATGTAATACGGTGCTACCTCAAGCAGAATGTGACCTCAAGCTAAGGACAGTTTGCAACAGAACAGCACATGGCCTATGTCCATACTCATTGTTTACAAAAGGCCTCTCACAAGTGATCTCTTGACATGGGAAAGGAGGGAAAGTAACGTTTTCGTTCGACAGAAATCAGAGCTACATGTGTTAGTTGTGGGAGAAAGATTGTACCCTGAACCCAAATTCATCGACATGGACAATTTTACTCACTGGCTTACTTATTGCACTCCCAAACTTCAAAATTGCACATTAAGATCCATCCTCGGGCACCAGCTACTTAAAGCAGCGGGTAAATTACGCAAACAGAAATACACAAAGCTACCACAGGACGTTTCCAGCAGGAAACACATTCCAACCACTGAATAGGTGTCATTAGAGCACAGCGACTACATTTATTATCTCGATATTATCCTTCCTGAATAAAGAGGGATGATTGTTCAGTCGGGGAGATAAAGGGACTCCACTGGAGTTCATTCAAGCTCAGAATATAAAGTGAGGGTTGAAAAACTGTTGCAATAACAAAAAAAAAAACAAAAACACGTTTGAACAAATAGCGAATGATAGACTGCCCCCTGTTGGTCCACAGTTCCTGATGGAAAGAACTGTTCTAATGTCACAGCGGTTGAGTTGACATCTCCCAAGTGTGCAAAGAGGATGTTTGCACACTGACGCAGGATGATAAACATTTACAATGACAAACGTGACCGTCAGGTGGAGGAGTCCCGTTCTTTTAAACTCCAGCGAGACATGAAGCCCAATCCTGAAAGATCCTGCTTAAATCCAGGCATGTTAAAATCCACCCGCTAGCATTTGGGTAAGGAGGTGAGTCAATTGTTCATTGTACATTGATCAAAATCAATAGTGAAAATCACGGCAAGTGAATGGGACAGACAATTGACACGGGTTAAGCTGTGGGGTTACACACAACTACTTTACGACTTCAATACAAGAACCTTTATCTGCTGTTTTAAGTTGTGGCACTGGGGTACAAACACTGTCTGATGACCTGGTGAGTTTTGGCGTGTCTTTTTGTCTTTTCTTACAGCTCTGACGATCTATATTCTCCAAATACCGGCTGTTTGTATCATGCGACCCCTAACTAAAAAACTGGCAACCACACTTGTTATACTCGTTCTATAAATAAACTCGATTAGACATGGCTCTGACTACTGCCTCTCACCCCGCTCTCATCTTCGCTGAACTGCCGTGCAGCAAAATTAGCGGTAATAGTACCGCTCCGTTTTTATCTGCACAGATAATCGAGTCATTTGAATTCTATTTAGCTGTGAGTAAACTGGCCATTAGCGAGAGTTGGCGGAGAAAACCACTGACATTGCTGAGCTGAGGAAAAACAGGGCTCTCGCTATTCCCGGGCCTCAATGGAAAAATTAAATCTTAACTGTACTTTATTAAATTCGATCTGCGGCGTCCAACTGCTCCGCTCGAAGTGGTGGACGTTCATGTCGCGCCACGCCACTGACAGAGTTCATTTGGATGTGAGACACCAAAGGATAACGGTTCCAGTTTGAACTATATTACATATGGCGAGATAGATCGAGAGAGGGCGGATGTGACAGGAATGAGAAATTGTGGAAATGAGTAATGGTGGTGGTGGTGAAGCGGGAAATCTAGTGGATAAATGAATCAATAGTGACCTCTAGTGGTTGACTAGGGACAGTGGATTACCGTGGTGGAGCCCACGCAGCTGAGAGCCGTTGTATCTCAAATGCAGATTTTTTCCTTTGCGAAGGTCAGTTCAGTCGGACTCAATAAAAACAATTGCAGCCATCATAACCATAAATCCTTGGCGCAGATGATACAATAAAGTTGAACTACAACTTTCATTTGTTGTGCTTTTTTTTGACCTTGCAGTGCTTAAGAGCACGACATATTTGCAAATTTATGCACCTACCCAAACAATAGTAGAGACCCTGGCTGATCCACGCCAGGATCGCCAATGTGATGAGGTCGCCAAAACTGGCGGCGATGGGCGTGGCGACGTTGTCCGGGTTGATCCCAGTCTTCTTGGATCCCACGATCACTCCCACCATGATAATGCCTGGAGACAACAGGAGGAGGCCTTCATTGGCTGCTGGGGACAGCCAGATACGAGCGACTCGGCCTAGCATAGCATCTGCGTTGGGTTTGCTAATCCGTGTGTGTTTACCTTGCAGCAGGGAGGCGATGAAGGCCGTGGCCACGCTGCTGGAACAAAGCAACACAGCGTGGCTCATCTGGAACTTTCCCTCAGGGATCCATCCGAGGACCACGGCCGCCACGGCTGCGAGGAAGCCCACCACGGTGGCCTGAACCTGAGGGAGAGATAGTGAGAGAGAGAGGAAATACTACTGTTAGGTGCTGACTATCAATACAAAAACAAAATCAAACCGTCCACGCAGAGCGAGTCATTCTTTTGAATTCACATCGGGGGTTGATTACCTGCTTCAATGCCAGATTTCCAATGATGAGATTCCACTTTTCTAAGGGTGAATCCATTTTGCCAACATTTACCTGATTTGGGGGATAGAAAAAAGAAACACTAAGTAATACTCATGGAACAGTATTGCACAACGATTCATTCAATTTGTCCATCAGAACAACTTCATCATGTTGCGCTGTACTTCAGTGAGGAAAACTTCTTATGTTTATCTATCATCCATTTGAGGCATGTGTACTTAGTCGTCACATTATCTTAAAGTATTGCATGTACCTGAGATGCCTGTCACAAAGTTGAAGACAGCTTTCTTTCCTGTATTTATTGTGATATCACCACCAAGTGCTGCTGCAGGACAGTAACAGACTGTTTACTCGCATCACAGGACGGCAAAATATTCAGTATGTCCGGTGGTGAAGCGTTCTGAAGCAATACGATGCGAGCAAAGCGAAAGCAGAGAGTGAAAACTCTCTGCGTCGGGGAGCTGACTGTCTGGGAGGAGCAGGAGCTCACATGGAGTCAGGCTGTCCGTGTTGACACAGCCAACGCCGAGCGAGGGGAGAACCGAGAGAAAACAAAGAAAGAATTCTCCCGGCAGCTTCATCTCGCTCTGACCGCCTCGCAGCAGTTTGCACAGGGAGAGAACGACAGATGTCCTGACTCTCTAGCAATTCCTGTCGTCCTGGAAAACTGCTCACCAACTGCAGCGAGATGGCCCTCTTTGTCAAAACCCATCTGTCTATGCATCCCATCTGATTAACTCGCACTAATTCTACTCCACTCTGCTGGCTTGCAACAGGAAAAGCCTGTGCTTTCAACTTTCCCTGCCCATCTTTGACCTTTAACAATACAATATTTGGTTTAATTCAAATTAGAATCTTAAAAAAAGCACCAAAAGCATATCAGCAGTAGTGCACGAGCTTCTCGTCCTCTTCATTTGACTTGAGAGTAGTGAGAGGTGCGATGACAGCATGGAAAATGGCTGCACGCCTCAAGACAAGACAGAAAATACGACCCAAAACGTGTAAACACAGACAAAGCTGTTGGCCTGAGGTGACAAGGTGCTCCCACAGAAAAGTGACATAATAGCATACACCCACAGCCACAATGATCTCACATATCCAGCCTACGTGGACTTCACCGCACACTTCATGTGTTTCAGAGAACCTCCCAACAGCAGCGTTTTGTGTTTTTACTGTGTGGAGTATTCTATCTTGATCTGAGGCCGCAGAAAACACAAATACTGGGAGTTCCCCAGGAGACAAAAGGCCGTCTGGTGTATTTGTTTGTCTTTGTGAGTTTGTCTTGGGTGTGGGTGTGTGTGTGTCTGTGTGTGTGTATTTCTCTCACCGCCGTTGACAATCTGGATGCTAAAGTCATCTCCAGGTTCCCCTTCAGACCGAGCAAAGCCGGGACCAAGATGAAAATCTCTGTGATGTATCGAAATGCTTCCCAGTGCTGCAGTGCGCAAACACAACATTAACATAAACGTCTTAGATGGGCTTGAAAACTTCCTGAAATTGTGCGGATCATCAGATTATACAGCGTTGCTACTACATTCAAGACACATCTATAAAAACAACTTGGATTAACAAGCATACAAATTGCACTACAGACAAGCATACAAATTGCACTACAATTTCACCATGTAAACTCTCAAAACAAAATCAAAGGCTACTCACGCATAAGCAGGGGAGAAATCAAGGCAGGAAACACTTCCTGATAGTTTTGAAATACCAAAATTCTACCTCTATCAAGTTGGAAACACTCAAATGCGAAACAAAAGTGTTTGTCTTCTGAAATAAGATCCCAGGTCACGTACCTGCACCACATCCAGCACCATCCCCGCTGACACAGTGCCGAACCCAGCAAGCAAGAAAGGCACCAGAATCTGCAAGGCCATAGCCAGCGGCGACTCTTTGGGCATGTTAGGCGTTCCCAACCCCAGCCCGTCCTCCTCATCCTCGTCCTCCTCGTCCGCCTCCTCCCCGGACAGTCTGCTCTCAGCCAGCATGGGCTCAGTTTCCGAGTAGCGTCCATCACCGCAGTCGGATAAACTCACGGATGACCGGGACGCCCTGTCTAAGAGCCGTCGACCTTCCCCGTGACATACTTCGGGTCTGTAACCGTTCTGAAGAGTCCCAGACTCAGGTTTGATGGCAAGGTCCACCATGGCCAGACGCTCGTCCTGGAGCTTTGTGTAGCCAGTGGGAACCATGGTCTGGAGCAGAGAGGTGATCCGTCCAGAAGAAATGGTCTTCAGGGCGCTCATACGCACCGTCAGACTAGAGCCCAGGGACTCCCCGATAGCACCCCCCAGACCCTGGATATTCATGATGTGCTGTGATGCCGCACTGTCTCATCTCCTGTTGACCAACCGAGGAGTATCGTCCAGACGAATTTGAAGAACAAACTGGATTAATCCTGGGATTACCAACCCATGATGGTGATCGGCATCAATGTCCTCTCAGCCTGAATCGAACAAAACAGATAAAAGTGAAATGAGTTCCGACCAAATGTTCCTCTTTCAAAAAGTACCTCTCCCTCTCGGTGCACCATGTCCATTCCTTATTTTACTATTTAGCTACTTGTCTTTGAATTGCTCCTCTTAATGTCTCCTCTTTTCCCACCATATTAAAACGTTGGGGCAGGGGGACTTTCTTTCTCAAATCGTTTCAACAGGCTAAAACAAGCAGATCAGCACAGCATAGATTATCTGGTTCTGTCCTTTTGGGATCAGATCATAGAAAACACGCCAGGTCAGCAACCTTCAATAATGCTGCGGATCTGTAAAAGTCAGTAAATCCCTCTAATGAGCTACATTAGTTTGACTCATAGGATTCAGAGACAACCAGTCGACTTCACGGCAGAAAAACTTCAAGTGACTGCAAGCCGGTCTTTCTGAACGGACGACTGCAGGTACTGACAGTCGTCACACTTTAAATGCTGCATTTGTCTGGTTGTTGAGAGGGAAATGAGCCGAGGTACAACAAACCGCCATTGTTACGTAACCACGCTGTAAGAAGCCGACGGGGAGAGACACTTTGTCAGTAAAGTCAGGTGCCAAAAGAATACTTAAGTCAATACAGTCTGTGGCAGATGAACCACAATAGGACGAGGGCTGGGACATCTGTCCAACATTCACCACTTCCCCAACCTCTTTACTCAATGAATTTAATCACTTATCAATCACCAGTTATGCGAGTTATATTTTTGAGTTCCTCCTGTGTCCATCTCCCCGTCTCTGATATCAAATACTTGTGTTCTCCATCGCTATACAGATATAGACATACTGTTTGGGAAGCAGTGTATTCGAAGCCACGTACAGTACTAAAAGCAGATATCGGTTCCCTTTTCGTGTGTATTTCTTATTTGAGTGTCATTGGTAAGTGAGCATCTGCTCTTCCTTATCAGCCCCATAAGAGGGTAAAGGACGACACTGTATCTTGTAGAACAGATGTCTTTTTTTTCCTCCAAAATGCGCAGATAAGATAGTTGAATGTTAATCTGTGCATTGTAACGAGGGACGAAAAAACCCGCGTAACTACAGTTTATCGCTTATTCTCATTTTTTCGTCATAGAACGACAAGCTGAGAGACTTCAGATGGATAAAAGAGTACAACACTGAAATGTGTTTTTTAAATATGAATGCTGAGCGGAATATTACAGAAATGTACATATGCAGCACTGATTTTGACAATGAACCGTGGCAATATTTAAATCAATGACAAATTGTCTAGTGTTCTTGCATAAATAAGCTCCTGATAAGTAACCTTTTATTAAGACTGTAACATATAAGGGCCTTTAGTTTATCTGCGATCCTACCACGGCTTGTGCCATCTTCGTGTCAATGGATGGGCGTTTTATCCAACGCCTAACGGCACGGATACTCTCAATAGCCTCGTGTAATGTTCAGAGATGTTTAAAGTTATGTTTAAAGGCGACAGCACACGCTGTAACGTGTGTAACGTGTGGAATGTTAGCTTAAGACTCTGCGTTACTGGCTAGCTGTGGGAAATTCAAAACAGAAGCGAGCGCCCTCGCTACTTTGGGCGTGAGAACACCAACACGGTGCTTTGTATGCGATTGCTATTTTTCTACTCGCGACAACTCTGCACGTTTAAGTGAAGCGGACTCACCTCCCCGGTATAACTGGATGGTGATTTCATCTGGCAAAAGGATGCATCGCTTATTCCTTGACAGGCAGCCAGAGAGAAGAGCCGCGTCATAGCAGAAGCCCTCACAGATCGGCTGTGCGGAGAAAGAGAGCTCACGCTGTAGCGAAACACCAAACAATATGGCAACTCTCCCATTGTGAATTGAAATAGTTAAGTCTGTTTCACGACAGAATCCATCGTCAGGTTTTAATGAGACACATTAACGAAATTGTTTATCTGTGACGAATGAATGACGAAAAGCTGCGTAAATCAAACCGGCCACTTTTTAAGATTAAGTATGCCTTTTTCTTATACGGTAATGATCATGCATCATCTCTTGTCGTCATTTTAGTGACTTTTGTAGGAGTCAGAGCAAGTACTACAAAACTTGGACTTTTCCTAAACGCCTCCGGCAAAAAAGGAAAGAAATAATAAGTTTTGAAAAAAACTGTTAAGGCAGAACGTAAAGGCAACCTATTCCCCAAATTTAGTAACTTGGTTTTTGTACGACAATGACATCTAAAGAGCTAGGAGAATAATAACTACAGCCTCTATCCCCGGCCTTCGTCTGAAACATTGAAACGCGACAGTCATTACAACTCGTACATTAGATCAGCAAATATATTTGCTGAATCCGTCCTCTCTTTTCGTTTGTTTATTTGTGTTCGAGTTAAAATCTAGGAGGAGAGTGAGACCTCTTACCCCCCTATGTTAGCCAACACTTCTTTGGGCTGAGCTGAATTTACCACGTAGTTATCACGACTGTCGCACGTAGTTGCACGGAACACTTTGTTATGGTCAATGTCCACGTTTGTTTATATACCAACTCCAAGTTCATCCTTCGGCAATAACATTGTGAATCAAATAGATTGGAATGAGACAACACAAGCAGGAGCGGGGATACTTTATCGATCCTCGTGTTGAACATCCCAATAACAATAAATCTTTTACAGGTCACTATTCGTTAAAAATAACCTCGTTCAAATCACCAAATTTGAGTGTGCGTTAGACATTTGCTAGTGAAGCCATTATCTACTACTTATCTACTTTATCAAGTTAACCAATTTACCCGCCATACATCAGACAGATAAGGGATTGTTGTTTTATATTCCTCCCACCACTGGAGGGCGATGTTAAAGGGTGGCTAAAAGATCAGTGTTATCCTGCGACCCGGATGTTTCAACCTGCCGAGGAACACATGTCGATGGAAAACAAGAATCATAGTTGCACCCGAATGGAGGCAAAAGCTCGGGAAAAGAGTTCACAGGATTTGCTGTCATGTGGAGTTGGCGGCGGAGGTTAGAATGATTCGTTTCCTGAGCAAAAAAGATCATTTGAAATGAAATGACTGAATTAAACCCCGGTGTCTAGCAATGAGCGTACTCAGCAGGGGTCAGTAGGCTAGTGATTGTCACTCTTTTACCTTTTTCACAACGGTTTGTGTGATATTCAAAACCTAGAGATTCTTCAAGTATTGTCCAGATAAGTCGTATTCCTAACGTAGTCGACATTGCTATATGAGTTTCTCAAAAGTGTTGCTCAAATGTATTTAATACACTCAGGGGCCAAAGGTTTAACAAATATGAGGTTAAGTCGTCATGAGAAATATGGCTCGCATAATTGTATGTAGTATGTTGAAGACTTATTGTTGCTTATTGTGCACACAGGTCTCCACGATAAGCTTCTTCTCAAGCAAAAGCCTGATAAATCCTTACAGACTGAGAAGATTGCAAAAAGCAGCGGTGAGATTATTAAATGATGTTCTGCTTTACTGCTGTCGATCTTGATTGCTAGCTCAAGTGGACATGTGTGATATGTGGCATGACAGTGCTGGAGCGGCTGCAGAACTTCCTGCCTCAGATGGCTGAAGCAAACAAGAAGCTGAAGCAAGAAATGGAGGAATCTTCCCCTGAATGCTTCAACATAGAAGGCGTGCAAGATTGTGAAAGAGTCATAGAGATGGTGAGTGAGAATTGAGTGGCCAATGTCTGGACAGTGGACCCCGATCCATTCTATATTATATTTGGGAGATTGAGTGGTTTTTGAACAGTTTTATGGTTCACACTATTTTCTGATTGTCCACAGGATGTAGCCATTGTGGAGCTCAGCGATGCTGACAGCAATGCAGAGGAAGACGAGGAGACCTCTGATTCAGAGCAGGACACAGACTCTGACGAGGCGAGCGAAGTGACAGAGCAAAACCTCAAACTGCCCGGAAACAAAAACAAGAAGAAAGTGGACATCCAGGTTTTGGAGCAATAAAGGGGAGGAATGATCTTGAAGCTTTTTCATTGCTTCCCTGACACTGAGGACATTGTAACATGCAAAACCAGAAGCCTCTTTCTGCTGAGATATGGACCGTCCTCATCCATGGTGGGTCAATTGTTGTCAGTGCCTTGCACCAGAGCTGCATAGAATTATAGCAAGTGTCAAGTTATGGAGCCATAAACTTGGCCAAGGACCTGAGGTGAAGGTTTATTTGGTTTTGCTTTTCTACTGCAGATGCCTGTCAGTTGTGGGGCTTTGATTGGATGACATTGCCGGAAGGGATCATTTTACTGTCACGTGGAGTTGCAGAATATGATATCAGTGGATCTGATCTCTTTATTGTCAAAGTCATTTCATGGCATTTGTGTAAATATGAGTTTCGATGAAATGTTGTTGAAGACATTCACATTGTGTGATTTGTAACATAGCTTTTCAGAGAAAGTATTGATCTGCATTCACCAGGTGATTTGGAGAAGTCCTGGAGAAGACAGACTCACAAGACCTCACAGCACTTAACCTGTTTTTTTTTCTTATTATTTTTTGATTCTTACTTTACTTTTGAACATCACATTTTCTTTCATTAGTTACTGTTGAGGTTGCGGGTTGGAACAAAGTGAATTGCACCATACCAAGAGAGTGAAATCTTAGTTTATTCACTATTACAAACATCAAACTGACAAAGGTTGATGGAGAACACAGCTCACACATACTTTGTCCACAAGTCCAGCCAAAACACTGCGAAATACTTTTCACAATAGCACAGAGAATGAGTGTATTTGGTAGCCCTTACTGAAGACAAATAGAAAACTTGTTTTATGTGTTCAGGCTGCATTTCTCCTTTTTTTTCCTCAGATTTTCCATTTCATGTAAACTCAGCAATAGTCAAGCCCCTGTGTTTTAAACAAACAGTTCAAAACTTTGTGTTCCTCTGGCTGACAGAACAATATCAAATATTTTTTTCCCTATTTAAAAAATATTTACAAATAAAGTAAGATTTGTCGAATGGGGTATGTCTGCTCATGAACATGGAAGGACCAGCAAACTGCAAAAATGCAGGTAGAAAAAGGAAATTAGATTAGCATTTGTGTAAATGTATATGCAGTAATTATATTAACATCTGAGTGAATGAATTAAAACTGCTGAACGACTCTCATTGCAAACTGTTGCAAAACAGTATCTAAACCAGAGTGCTGCCTGCAGGAAAACAGGTTAATGCTGCTGGAGGCTGTCAGGTGAAGTGTGGAAATTAAGTATGTGTGACACAATTGTGAAAGCACCACTGGACTCCACAATACAGTATGTGGTGTTCATCCATATCTGCAACAATTTTTTGACAAAACAAAGGCAATCCCTTTTTTTCCTTTGGAATTTCAGAAGATGTGTTTTTAACAAATTTTCTTTCACTTTTCACCTTGTCTTGCAATCTCAATAATCAAGTGGACCTCTTCAGTCTACTCTGACTGGAGGTGAAATCAAAACGACGCTTCCTATTTGCAAATAGAATGTTGTGCATTTTAAATTTCATCCTCTGCCATACGAAGCTTGTTTCTGCTAATGGGAATGATGGTGAATAGTGGAAGCGATCTCAGACTATTGTGTGAAACGAGGCCTTTTGTTGCAGCTGCTGTTCAAGGATTGTGATGGTTCTTGTTGGTGGTGTTGGTTGGATGGGAGCTTTTGCATGTTCCGTCGTGCATCTTTAAACACAGACCGCCAAAAGGCACATTGTCCAGACGGGGGTTGAGAAGAGGGCCAAGGCTCTCCTCTGCCCTCACATACACACACACACAGTCACAGATATACAGTCAGACATGCGCACAAACACAGAATCAGGCTCAAGGTGATGCTGGAGTTGGATGTTGTCAGGGAAGCAGGAAAAGGCAAGACAACTCCCCTTGTGCTGAATCAGCTTGGAGTCTTGGCAAAGCCCAAGCATGTCTCAATACTCCACTGTCACTGCTTTGGTTTTGAGGTATTCCAAGAGCGCGTCCTCTCCTGTGGACCACACAAACAACGAACCCTTGTCAGTGAACTCAACAAAATTACAACTGCACAACTCTTAGCTGATAAAAGTGTCACTCTGTAGAGCATTAGGGGTTTCCTGACCAAGATCTTTGCCAAAGCCAGACTGCTTGAAGCCTCCGAATGGCGAGGCCACGTCCGTCTTGTTGTAGGTGTTGACGAACACTGTCCCGGCCTCCAGCTGCTCGCTCACATACATGGCCTTGCTGATGTCCCGGGTGAAGACGCCTGAGGCCAGTCCATACTCTGTGTCATTGGCTCTGCGCAGCACGCCGTCCACGTCACTGGGAAGGGGGGGAGGATACATGGGACATCTGTTGGTCTTCCCGATCATATTGCGAATGCGGCTCATGAAACTCTGTTGCAGACTCACCCGTCTTTGAATTTAGACACCACCATGACGGGCCCGAAGGATTCCTCTTTGGCAATGAACATGTGGTCCTCCACACCAGTGAATACTGTGGGCTCCATGAAGAACCCTATAGAGGGACGGTGACATCCACAGATGATCATTTCCTCGGCATAATAGACAAATAAGAAAAAGCATCCTTGTCTTTTTATATTTCGATTCAAAACCAAAACAAGTTTTCCAGTTTTACCTGGCCTGTCCACCTGTCTCCCTCCACACACCAACGTGGCCCCTTCCTTCAGTCCAACCTCACAGTACTCCAGCAGTTTATCCATATGGGCTTTGTGATTTTGTGGACCATGATCGGTGGAGCGATCCAGTGGATCACCAATCTTCATCTTTTTGATCTCCTCCACCTCAAGGGAGGAACACAGACACACACACAATCTCAAATTATGATCTCAAATCACTGTCTATATCTCCTCATCGAAACTGAGAGTATTACTGCTGTTATACAATATTACGTTCGGCACCATTCCAAATGACAAATAAGGCACAGCTGCTGTGCTCGCTCACCACTCGACTGATGTACTCATCGTGAATGGACTCCTCCACAAACAGACGTCCGGCAGCAATGCAGTTCTCTCCTTTGTTGAAGAAGACCGAGCTCATGCCCTGTGCAGCGCAGCAGACAGACACGCCATTAAAGACGAGATATCGAAACAAAGAGGGCATGATCGATCAAATCTCAGGTTTGCTGCAGTTGCCATCGATCACCGCAAGCATTTCACAATATTAATGGTCTACAGCAGCAGTCATCAACCTTTTGGGAGTTAGGGCTACTTCATGTGCACTGGGTAGCATGAAGGGCTAACAGGACCTGTTTGATACAATTTTCCATGAAAACAACTGTCATTTTTCCCCTCACCATGCGGACAGCTTTGTCCATATCACAGTCATTGAAGATGATGAGCGGTGACTTCCCTCCCAGCTCCAAAGACACCTTCTTCAGGTTGCTGAGTGCGCAGCTGCGACAGGACATTGATGGAAAAGCACATGTGAATTTTCACCTGGCATTCCAACCAGTCGGCGGGTGTCACATGTGATGTCATACCTCTTCATGATCTGTTTGCCTATGGGTGTGGAGCCGGTGAAGCCCAGCTTGCGGATGTCTGGATGGTCTGATAGACGCTGTCCGACCATGCCACCTGAAACAGAGGTGGAGGACAAACCAAAATAAATTAATAACAACTTTGGAGAGGTGGGGTTTCCTTTGTGTCAGACTGAAAACAACCGGAGGATGCAGCATCCTTACCAGAGCCTGGGAGAATGTTAATGACTCCTTTTGGAATGCCTGCTTTCACGGAAAGCTCGGCAAACTTCAGTGCAGTCAGTGGAGTGACCTGTGGAAACATGAATATCAAGCCTGATGAGCCTTCAAAAATATCATGGACACACTGTCATTTATCAAAACGGACACTGACTCTTTTTTTTTGTTATAATTATGTCTCAGTAGCAACTCCACCTGTGCAGGTTTAAGAACAAGTGTGTTTCCAGCAGCAAGACAAGCGGCACTTTTCCATGCCAACATCATGAGGGGGTAATTCCATGGTATAACTATGGCACACACACTAACACAGGGAATGTTATTAATGAAATGAATTAGTGAAAGACATATAATTAAAAACATATCAACACACTTTATATGGTAAATATAGTTATATATATATATATATATATTTATATTTTATTTATTTATATATATATATATACTGTACATTTTTTTTTATATATATCATATATATATTTTTGTATGACTGACAGAGAGTCAATTCTAAGCTTTTACCCGAGAGGTTCTTTCTTGGTGAATGTAAGGTTGCGGTTGGGCCTAGCTTGGTTTATTGGTATCGTCTTGCCCTGCAAGAAGCAACAACCTTTGCATTATAATCAGCACTTTTGAGGCAAAAGATGCTGTATGGGAGTGTGTGAGTATCCTGCCGAATTTTTGCTGACCTACCTGGATTTTGTCACACCAGCCTGCAAAATAGCGGAATGTCTGGATGGACATGCCCACGTGGGTCTTGAGCGCCAGCGTGTACACCGCACCGGAGTCGATCGTTTCGATGGTGGCCAGTTCCTCCTGGTGTTCCTCCATCAGATCGGCGACCCTGAGGGGAGGTGAAGGGTCAATGAGGACCACAGAGGGCAAGTCGTAACCTGGAGGTTTGTTTGCGATACAATGCACGCGGGAAATCCGAACATCGACGAAAACGGACAAAAGGCAATGGATCTCACGTTTGTTGGACCACATGTCATATATCCATGCATGAATGACAGAATTTGAAAATAGCACAAAAAATTCTGGCTTTGTGGAGGTCAAATATTACCCATACAAAATAATATCCAGCAACAATTCAATTGAGTCACAAAAAAAATATATTGTGCATACACTTTGTGTGCAGTAAATGTAGCTGGATTTCTTGTTGGCTCTACTTTCCTCATCTCTCACTTGGAGCTAAACTGATCGGTAGGGTTGAATGCAAATACACATCGCCCAGGCAGCACAACTCTCATTGCAAAACTTTATGCAGGCTCAGCTAATCAACATGGGGCCCCAACCGTGACACAAGCTCACAAAAATACCCACCTTGCTCCAGCTTGGAGGTAAAAAAAAAAAAAAAGGGTCCAAGAAACAGCTGCATCGGGCGACTGCATAAAAATAGCCCCTTTCTGGCGATTACGTAATATAGTTTTGGGGTTGACCTCAGGGAGGCGCTGCGCTACTCACTTGTAAAGCAGGCTTCCCCTGTCTCTGGGGTTCATCCTGCCCCAGGGTCCGATGTCAAAAGCCTCCTTGGCGGCAGCCACAGCTCGGTCCACGTCCCCCACGGACGCATAAGCTACCTTACAGATCACCTGAATGGAGCAGGAAGTGAAAGCGGCAACGAACCATTACGGAAATGAAAAATTCACAATGAAAAACACACATTTATTTTGTGTGTTTATATCCTCATGGCACTCACCGACCCATCTGTAGGGTTGATGGTATCGTAGGTTTTGCCATTTTCTGCATCCTCAAACTGGCCGTTGATGAAACACTGGTGCGGCATTTTCACAGTCATGTTGTTCACGTCTTTAGTTGCCTGGATGCAAGGACGACGTTTATGTTAACAAATAAACATACACCCACCTCTGCACATATGTTTAAATTTGGGGCAATGAGATGTTTACGTACAATGTGCTGCAGAGGCAAGATAAAATAACAGTAGTGGAGACTTAATTTTAAAACTTAATTTAAAAAATAACTTGGCGAAACTCACGTAGTCGATAACCAGCTCCTCCTCCTGGTCCTCTCCTCTGAGTTTGCGCACAAACATTTGGATGAAATCCTGAAAGGTGGTGGCCATGTACACATCCTCGTTCTGTAGCTGCACGTCTGGGCATTTCTGCTTTATTTCCTCCACTAGCCTGCACAGACGGACGTTAATATTAAGTCAAAGGGTCCAACAGCATGGCTGGTGCCATCTTTTAAAAATAAAAACAAGTATTGTAGGTAGAAAACAGAAAATTGAAACCCAAACATCAGGTACTGTGGTTTGAAATTAGATATGCAAGACATACCAATGTAGCCATACTTTTGCTTGAGGCAACCAACATAATTACATAGAAATTATACAAATTATATAAGAGAAAAATAACAATAACCAGTGGACAAAAACATATTTTTTCTAATCACCTGACAACATCCATAGACGCAGCTCCAGCCTTGAAGAAGTCGGTGGTATCTTCAATGGTTGCAACATTGCTGAGAATTCCCTTCCAGATGATCTGAATGAAAAAAGGCATAGTATGTATGTATGTATAGTATGTAACAGTATGTTCTGTTCATCTGAATCAGCAATGTTAATATCTCACTCTGATCTCCTCTGCCGTCTTCCTCTCCTCATCGGTTAGTTCCACGCTGGAGCTCTCTCCAGTGGAAAAGTACTTGGAGGCCGGGATCATCTTCCCATCTTCGAACTGCAGGTTCTTCACTTGGATCTGACAGAAACAGCAAAACCTTTTTACAATGGTTGAAATCCCTGGCAACGAGAGAATGCCCCTCAAGCACAGCGTTGCTATGACCAACAGAGGTATGTACACTCCTTCGCTTTTTTTTCGTTTATTCCGAATGTTTGCTTTGTAACACGACAATGAACGACTGCACTCACAGCTTTGCCGTCTGTGCCGTACAGGATGAGTCCACTCTTGGTGACCACACCAGGCTGGGACGCCCCCTCGATCTGCAGAGGCTGGCCAGCTGGTGCTGCACCCCCCAGCATGGACGATCCATACAGGGTCACAGCCTACCACAGAAAAACAAAGATATCAAAAAAAACAATGACCGATACAAATAAGATGGCTTTTAATGCAATACTTTCACACTTGCACTAATGGTGCAGTAACATCATCTTTGCTACCCACCTGGCCATCGATAACAGTCCAGGCCCCAGGGACTTTGTCATGGCCACGGATCCAGTTGTGGATGGTCTCGGCTGGTTGAGCCAAGTTGACCTGTAGGACAGAGAGACCGCCGCTATCTAACTGGACAACCTTTCTGAGAATGAAAGCGAAGCCCAACAGCTGGCTTCCAGTAACACGGGGCGACTCTGAAAAATAAACCTGAGTGCTAAGAATAGCGGTGGCCTGTTGCATGGCCACGAAGTGGCCTAAGCCAGTCAGAACAAAAATCTTTGATGTCATAAAATCAGGACATTCTTCTAGATGCGACGTGCAGCACTGATGTTATCCGGCCAGTAGGAATTTTGTGCACACCTGGTATTTGAATAACACCATACTGTAGATGACTAGAATGGCAGAAATGTTTGGCCACCCTGTTTTACAGGAGAGCGGACTATAATTTCATTGCAAAAATTTAGAACTAGATCTTAAAACTTTGATTACATCAATTCATTTCAGCTGAGTAGAATTACATTGTTATAAGAAAATGTTCACACAAATTCTAAAACCAGTTTGTCCTCAATTAAAAGTATTGATCTTTATCTTTTTTCATCAGATCCTCATAATATGATGACTTTGTACAGCATTTCATCATCCAGAGAACATCAGCTGAGAAAGGGGCCCCAGGCTTGTTTGGAGTAGCAAGTTGTGTACTCGACTGGTGGAGGGCGAGTATAAGTGTGTTTGCGTGATGTCTCGGTTGAAAATGAACTGTAGTGAATTTATGCATATCAAATCCGCATCGTGGCAGCCATCTTACCTTGGCATTGGATTTCTTCTGAATGCCCTCATAACTCGCCCCATCCTCAGACTGGGGGGCACGGGCCGCCTTCCCATCAGCAATGAGCTGCACCGACTCCACCTGCACCCAGAGACAAAGAACGCTGCTGATGGCGAGAGCGACAACTTGAAAGCTAGCGACCAGAGGTGCCACTGACACCCGTTTCCCTCAAGAGATTGAACAGAGGGAAACCCACCATGGCCTTGATGCCCTCTGGAAAGAGGAAGCGGTTGTAGAGCGAGTCAACAGTGTCGTTAGGCTCGACGGCGCATTCTCTTTGTAGGAGGATTGGTCCGGTGTCCAGCCCGTCGTCAGCCCAGAAGATTGTGAAGCCGGCCTTCTTATCGCCATGGATCAAGGTCCTAATAATTACAGAAGCACATGCATAAAAAAAATTGGTTAGAGCGGCTGGATTGGCCAACGACGTCATTTCTCGTTGATAAGCCGAGGTCAGAGAGGTAAAACAATAAATACTGGTAGGTGATTGCAACAGGTGGAAAAACAGAACTATCAATGACTGTTCAAATGTCGCAGTGACACGAGCTCGCTTTCGCTTTGCTCTCACTCCAGATTGAGCTGGGTTTTCCTTGGTATCAGTATTATGGGAGGATTAAATACAAAATCCTATGGAGCTACAACCATATATCATTGGGTCATCATTTTGCACAGTTGTCCTGCAGTGATTTCCTTTTTTTATCAGCTGTTATAAATTTCATTAGTCATCATTCTCCTGAGCATCACAGGGGTAATGTCCGAATTCTCTATGTCAAACATGAAAGAGTGCACTTGATAGCAAACAGTCATAACTGGTTCTTTCTCTTCTCTGGTTCACATACCCCTCTCCAACTTACGGCCAAACACGGAGAGACTGTTGCACGCAACCCCTGTCAGAGTTTATGCGCTTCTTCATACATTCAGCCCTGTAGATTTGGTTGTGTTTAATTTGTCAGAGGTGGAGGGCATTAATCTCTAAGATTCCACTTAAAAGTACGATGGATGTGCACAATGGCAGTTTGGTCTCCGGCACACCGACACCATCTGTTCACAGTTGAACTCTCAGATGATTTATCAATGTGACATTAACAAAGTTGGTGCAGAACTCATATTCGCATGGGTAATGAGGTAAAGAAGTTGCAGTGCAAATTTCCATTCCATGATGGATAGCATGCAGTGTGACTGCAGTGTGTTAATATTTCTCCTTCAGTCTCTCCCCTCTGTCACTTACCAGTTGATGGCCGACGCTCCTCTGTGCAGGGGCAGGATGGAGGGGTGATAGATGATGGAGCCGTGTTTGGGCTGGTCGATGACATTCATGGGGATGAATTGCGAGCAGAAGGGCATGACGTTGAGCTCGGCACCCACTGCTGTGTAGGCGTCCACCACCTCTGGGATGGGCTTTCCCTTGACGCGCCACCGGGGGAACTTGAACACCGGCGTTCCGTCCTTCTCTGCTGCCACCGCTGTGAGATGTGTGGAGCAAGGCGACATTAATGAGGCAGATCAATACATACTAGTGTAAATCAAGAGCACTCTCAGACAAGAGCTGGACGTTCCCTAAACACCTGTAGACATTACAGAGCAGTGTGCAGTATTATTACCAATACTATGCATACAGCCCTTGCTGCTGTACCAATGGATTCTGGTCGCTGCTGACTTGCATTCCAAGGAAAAGCAGCGGGAAGTGAAGGCAAGTAGAGACTCAGGGAACGTACACATACCGCACCGGGCAATACTTTGCAAACATCCGATTCGGTGCCAATTAAGATGCGAGGTTGGCGCCACACAACTGCAGCTCAGCTGCATGTTTCAGGTCCCCAAAAGTTACTTTGGACAGACCATTCAAATGAAGAGGACTGCATGACCTATTGAAAAACTTTTGTGGTCCTCCCACTACCACGGCATCAACTACACATGTGTGGAGCTTGTAAGAGGAGGACACTTCTAATAAGAAAAAGAGAAAAAGAAAAAAAGTCGTTCACTAGCTGCAACTGCTCAAGCATTTTCAACAGCAAGCGAGAAATGTGCCGGTAGCGCAACAGATAAAGCAGCAGGGCACAGGCAGTCTTGGAAAATGGTTTTTATGTGAGCAAGTCCTGTATCTTTATACTCTTTGATGTACTGAGTAGGCAGCAAAGCTGGGACTTATTGTGCACAAAGGGAAAATGTCAATGTTGAGGAGCCCCACATTCAAGTGGAACAGATCAACCCTAGACATAGTAAAACTTAATATGATCCTTGGTCATAACCCTCCAGCCCCTCAAACTACCCATCAGCCAGATTCTGTTTGTCTAGCGGCTAGACAAACAGTGTAGTTTTGGGCCTGTAGCTTCTGGGTCGATTGTTGTAGAAGTCCACACAGAATGACTCGACCAGGCCACGCATACTCATAATGCATGGTAATTTACTATAAAATAAATGTCGTCACTAAGATGGGCACTTGGCCCGGAAAGAGGCATTCCTACACTTAGAGAGCCGTCTTTTCTCAATGATCATGACTCACATTTAACCTTCAAAAGTGCATCAGTTGTTCCAGTATTTGCGCGAGAAAACTTGGATATTCATTTTGCCATTAGAAACTGAAATTGAGTGGGAGAAGATGAATAGAAGAAGAACACATTGTTATAATAATAATTATAATAATTATTTTTAATAATTAATAATAATTATTATTAATAATGACACTAATAATGATGACAATAAATCAATACTAATTATGTATTATTATTGATATCATTGATGATTAAGGGATCCCTGCATAGATGGTAAGGGAAATCCTAATCATCATAATCAGAATATACTGGCAACAACCTCAAAATAGATCCTCCAAGCAGGAGAGAAACACTGCGATCCCCAAAACAATAAAGAGAGATCATGTCACATCTATCAAGATTGCATCATATTCAAACGGAGGGGCCAGATGTAGACTGTCTCAGTCAAAGCTCCAGCTCTCTCTCACACGCACATCACCCAACACAACACAATGGAGCCATTACACCACAACTAACAATGTCATTGTGCATTAGGCAACTACCAAGTCAACACAGAGACCTCTGCTGACCCAGGAACATGGAGGGCGACATAGACGCTAATAGGTGAACGATTAGAATAGCAGGGGTAGAACTCACTCACCCAGGGGGTCGGCCTTTCCATCCTTGTCTGGGACTGTAAACACACCCACCACCTTGTGACCCTGCTTCCTCAGGTTGCTGTACACCTCTTGGCCAAAGAGACTCTGACCAATGATGGCCAACTTCAGCTTATTCTGGAAATAGTTCTGTGGGGAAAAATAAACAAAAAGCTGTTATTCATTCAGTAATCTCTAGATACATGTTTGGGGAAGTCAGGTTGGCCGGTTCATGTCCCCATATATAGTGAATTATGGAGGCTCAAACTCCTCAACACTTCCAAATAGCCCTTGAACAAAGCATCTGACTCTATTACGCTAAAGATGGAACTCCTCCTCTCCATTTATTGCGTGACAAAGGTAAATGTTAGTGCAGGACTGCATAGTCATGCTCATGCGTGTTAATTTGACTGGTAAAAAAACTGTAAAATCTTTCCATTTGAGATAAAGAAAGTCATTCTTACAAATCTTTACCCTATACAATTCCTTTAATTACAATCGCATCTCATATTTTGCAGTGATATCACCACTTCCTGATACATTGCGTCACAAACTAACACATATGTTGTCCTACGAGTCTGATCACCAGGATTCAAAATGAAACCGAAGGGTCCATACAAGCACTTACACAGCCATGCCCTGGGCCTCTATTACATAACCCCCACATTTCAGAGTGAGAGGATTCCCAGCTGACACATAGGGTGTATCCCGTTTTTTTTTCTTCTTAAACCACTCCTACACTTACTGTCAGAGTGTGGCAGGGTGTCAGCATCCTTGCAGTTGAGCAACTTCCATATTTCATTTGGCGTCCCATAAAGCAAAATCAGTCAACATAAGGAACTCTTTCTCTGACAAGTTGAGCAAAAACTACCAGATCATAATTCTTATTTGACAACTATACGTTTGATTTACAACCACTTGGCCATTTGGACAATCATTTCAGGCTTGAGTGATTCTTTAGGGGGAAGAGGGCATCTTCGTAAACACAAGTCAGTACAAGCTGACGTTTCACTGTTATTTTTACTGGCGTCAGTAGCGAGTGCACAAATTGAGTGTTTGGCTTCCCAAGAAACTGGGCAATGGGTGTCAACAGTAGGATGTTGCAAAACACACTGTCCTGCATAAATCCATGCACAGATCACCAACTAGGGAAACAATTTTAGGAACAGATAACTATTCCTGCAGTAAGACAAGAGGATTTTGACACTGCATCGTCACGGGGCATGGTGAAGAGAACAGGAGGGGGTCAATTTCATCCACATCAGAGATTAGTCCATATTAGCATTTTCACACCTCTGACCCTGTTGCTGAAACTGAAACTGAATTGGTTCTGAAGGTGGGTCATCAGATAACATTTAATGTCTCTATTGCCACCATAAGTCAAACATTGCTCATGCATTCAAGATAACAGTTGCCTTTTCTTGATAACCACTTTTGGAGGATGGAATATCACCTTGTGTCCTGTGTATCCGAGCAGCTACAAGACCGGTGTGAGTAAGTGTAAGGGGGGATTGGTTGGTGGACGTTCCCACCTTCATCTAACTGTCAGGCCACATGTGGTGCGCCACATGTGGTGGGTGAGATTAATGCAAGTGTCAACTTCTGTGGGGGGTTGGCATACTGTCCTCCTGTGCTTTCACAGCGGAACGTGGCTGATGCCTCGTTTCAATGAAAGAAAGTTCTCAGTAATGAATCAGACTGCAGAGACTGTATCGCTTTCGCTGAAGGACATTCCGCAAGCCAACATAATAGCCACAATAAAGGGGATATCACGGGGGAGTGACTGTGCATTGCTTCATGCTGCCGAGCAGGACACTTGATTAACTCCCCGATTATAAGTCACAATAAAGCAGAGTGCATATGCAGTGAGCGGTGCAGAGTAACGTGGCACACACACCAACAAGGCTGCCACGGTACGAGATGCAACACAGATACAGTCCAAACCGGAGCTGCACACAGCGACAGACAGCGAAGAAATTACCGGTCAGAACCGAGCCTGGAGCCCTAAAACTGCTACGGTATCTTAATATGTCTGTGATTTCTTTTACATTGTAACATGACAGCTCAATTAAAACAGGGAGGCAACGGCGTTACTTACAGACGTGGTGGAAAATCGTCTGAATACTTGACTCGCTGTCCACAGCATGATGGCGGTGTTTAGTTTCAGTTATAAAAAATATATATAGATATAATACCAGAAATTGCCAGTAAGGGCTGCAGAATTCAATATCCGGGATTGTGAGTGTGTATGATGAGTGTGCTACCGGTCACACACACACCTTGCTCAGTGCGTACGGGTGTGTGTGCGTGTGTGGCAGCGGCGGCGGAGGAGGTATTTACGCTCGCCCAGCCTGCTTATACCAGTCGGGGGCAGACGACGTAACGCCTGACGTGCGCGTTCGCGACGCTCAACGGGCGCAGGCTCGCGCGCGGCCCTCGTAAATCTCGCGTGACCATTGGCTAAAAGGCTCCCGCGATCGACCCAACGATTTGAAAGTGAGATTTTTGTTCATTTAGAAATTAATGCTGGTGAGAAGCACTAAAGTAAAGATTTGCAAATTTCCGATAGCAAGAACATGGAGAATTTTACGGTTCAACACATGACAAACAGAATTGAGAATTTTCAAATATGATTAACATGATGAGATAATTCACTCTTGCAAAGGTTAAACTCACACACCAGAGTCAATATAGTTATTTGATTGCAAATATGGAGATAATTGGATGAGAGAACTATACATGTACAAAATTCCTGAACTAAGTATGATATTAGAAAACCATTTCAAGCGCATATTGTTACATTGCAAAGAAGTCACTTGTAAAGCAACCCTCCACAGAAAGTTGAAAATCAAGAATTTGCAGGTTGACACATGCGTCTTGTAAATCTCACACAAGCATTGCCTGTCAGCTGCTCAAACTGATATTTTGAATATTTTTTGGCACAATGTTGACCTACTGTAATTGCTAGTGATGTGTGAGTCAACGGGGTTATGTCCCAATACCAGCTCTGATATTTATAATTGAGGTGAAAAGACAAATCATCAGTAGGCCTTTCCGGAATTTTGTTTCTTTATTGTGAATTTGTAGTACTTACGTTAAAAACAACATTACCATATGGTATATTTATCGGCGCTTACATTAGGAAATGTTCTTGTAAAGAAGCACATATTGAATGACTTTGATATACAGTATGAACAATTAGTATAAACTGCTCCAGTATTGCTGATCTGATCTCAAAACCAGTTCCCAGTGAGTGGCCATCAAATATGTAGTGAGGTGGAGCAGTGTCTATTTTCCCCCCACCAAGAGCCAAAGGCCATGTGCTATATAGCTACATAGCAACACAGCTACATAAATCAACCATTAGTCATAGTCTATGAACACAAAGTTACCACTAATCTACTGCCTTCAGTCATACCAAATTTGGGGGTAATCATAAAATATTACCATCTATGCAGGAATCCGCTTTGGTGATCCCTGACAGAACTGGACCTACTCAAAGAAATCTTTTTCTCACTAGTTTGCAGGCAGATTGTACCTGCTGTCCGCTGGAGTTGCACTCACATATTCGGCCCTGATCGAGCAGATATCTGGCATCATCCACCATCAACTGCCCTGCGCAGGTTGTTGTGGGACGAAGGTCCAAATAGTCTGTTCGCTGCATGTAAGGTTGAAATGGCAGATTGCATGGAATCTGTCAAGGTCAGGTTTGAAACTGGGCCAAGCACCTCAGTCACCATGTTCTGGCCTAACAGCTGTGCATGATCAGATGCAAAATGATTATACCGAATAGAGGCTAATCAGCAGTTGCAGAAGAAATAAAGCACAGTTCATTCAAAGTAGTTAACTTGAGTTAATTGTTGAGGAATAACTCACTGAACACAAAATCTTTTCTCAGTGACTGAACTATTGCGGCGGAGTGTAGTACTGATTGAATTGAAAATGAAATTGCACCTAGTCATTTCAAACTAATATGAAGACATGAACACACCAGCAACCTGGTAGATTACAGGGTAATCTGCACAAACACTGACAAGATGGTGCATTCAAAATTTGTATGACCGAAAAAGTTCCAGCCATCATATGAATTACCAACTAAAACTGGGCCATCTTAATTTAGAGATAAATCCTAAAATTAAGTGGGATTTCAAATTGCCTGTCTGTTGCTATTCCTACTGTCCTAGCCTCGGGCCTACCTTATCTACCATTACTACAAAGTGATGTAGCGCCCTCTGTTGGAAGATGTTCAAACGTTGTAAAGGCCTTTTTACGTCATGTATAACATTTAACGTTATGTCAACCCATTTGATTTCCCTGCATTTATCACGAATAAAAGCAGCTTTTTCTCCACACGGTGTAAGATCTGATTGGAAGTAACAAAACAAGACAAAAGACCCGAGCTCAGAGGAGCAGGCGTGATTTAATTTGCAGAGGAGCGGGTATGATTTCATTGTGTACAGAATATTACAGATTCAAGAACATCGAAAAGAGGACAAAGAGTAAGAGCACTGGTGGCAAGTGTTTGCACCTCTTGGCGATATCAGAAAATGAACTTGCTTACCTTTACATTAGATATTTCACATCAGTTGCCTAAAAATGCCTCATTATTCACCAGAAAGTGTCGGGTTTGACAGGGTTCAGGGCTCCTCAACATGACACACGAAATAGGGACCAATCAGATGAGGAGTGCTGTGCATGGTCTTGATTTAAAAAAAAAAAAAAAAAAAAGAGGAAAAAAAAGGGTGGTCTCCCAAATGGGGGATTTAGTCTTTCCCATCAAGGCAAAGCATATACCCAGCAAACCTCTCAATATTTCCCACACATTTCACCCCCCTCACAAAACTAAAGTGTCAAAGAAGTGGTATAGTACTTTTCCCACAAACAAGGTGCCAGTGCTGAAGTTGATTCACAAACACAGTTTGAATTGATAGAGAACGTTTCCCACAAACAAATCCACAACCAAACCTTAAGGGTGTTTGGCCAATCTGTTCAAAAAATGTTGCACAGACTGGCAATGGCACTGTGTTGTCAGGGGAAAGCTTAGACTGGTATCAAAAGGAGGGTTGAGGGGGGATCAGGCACAGTTCCCCCGGAACAGACAGGACACATGCGTGTGGTAGACTTGACAAATTACAGGTGTAAAATGGATTGAATTTTTTTGTTTGATTTTTCTGTCCTTTCTTCATATCCCAACCTCAGCTGGAATCCAGGGGCAGTGCATTGGTGAGGCTACAGGAAGCGGATTCCTGCTCCAAACTGGACACCGTCGCATATCCTGGGTGAGAGGGGAGGAAAAAGGTTGAGAGGAAAGAGGTCCAAACATTGCAAGTGGAAATAGAAAATTCCAAATTTCAAAAATGGAATGTGAATGTTTCAATTCTCAAAAGTGGATCTAAGGACAAAAACACATGTGCAAACATGCTTTTTATTTGAAGATTGAAGTGATCCGACTGAATCACTCAAGGTTCCTTGCAGCACAAGTGCTTAACAAAGTTGGAATTTTGTTGTTTAACCTTGCCTGCTTGGGTGTAATAAACAACATTTGAGTCTCAAGGGGAATAATTATCATTTTGTGATTGACATTTTTGGCTCCATCTATCAAGAGCATGGTGGGATATCAAATTCCTGCTGCTTTAATGCGATTAAGTGTATAAATCATTATAATAAACTACCTGTCTCCACTCTGAACTCCCATGGGCACGCAGTAATTGAGCTCCAGCCTTGCAATGTTCCCAAGACGCAGGACGATTCCCGCTCCATAGGACCAGCGGATGCACTCAGCTAGCTTCTGAAGATGCGCATGGGGTCCCTCACCTGCACAACAACACAGAGCAACCCACACCTCTTTGGATCTCCTGTATCCTCTAGGGCCACACCAATACCACAGTGACTTACACAGTTCTATCATTTACACATTCCTATATTTAGATATTCAAAATTCTACTTCAAGTCTTGAATCTTAAATATCATCAGCTGATATTAGAAGTATTAAGGTAAATATACAGGTACACTGGTCAAAAGTTTTAAAACACCACAAATTGAAGTGAAACAAGGAAACAAGGATTCAATTTAGAAATCAAAGTGTATTCTACACATTTGATTTATCAAAGTAGCACGTCTGGCGTAAGTAACAGTTATATACACATACTTTTGGTTCACCTTTTTTGTTTTAAACCTCTGGCGATTCACCTCAAACCTTTGTACCATATAGCTGTTCATAGGACTTGAACTGCTTGAAATTCAATAATTAACTGGTAAAAATCAAGGTGTTCTCAAAGTTTGACCAGTAGTGTAGGTGTGAATTTACTTGTGTGTTCTTCAGACTGTTGTATATGACCTGAAGAGCTCATGCTCACCATAGTTGAGGTTGCACAGGTTGCCAGCGTTGAGAAAGAAATGTGTACGGAAGAGATCACCAAAGCCACCTCTGCCTGGCCTGAAGGGCAATGGGGTGTAGAGGTGCAGGCCACCGGCCCAGTATGCCTCTCCACCGAGATAGTCACCTGGATTGCAGACGGGGTTGTGAGAGGTGAAACAGGAGGTTGGCAGGATTTCATCCGTCAGGGTCGTAGGAGCACATGTCAATTAGGGAAAGGAAATTAAAAAATAAAAGCTATGACTAATACTGTGCTGTTGCAGATGTTTTCACCTTCACTCTGTGGTCCGATGCTGTACATCCCAAATCCTCGCACGCTTGTGGGACCTCCGAGGTAAAACCTTGACAGGATGGAGATGAGACAAGCAGTGTTTCAGTTAGATGGAAAAGGTGCAGTCTTTAAATAGGTGCAAAATGTTGCTATTCACATTGATCAGAGGTCTCTCTGGTAGCAGTAACACACTTCTGCCAACTCCCATTCCCACAATTCAACTTCCAAAGAATTTGGAGTGAACTCAAAACTGGCAGGTGTAAACTATCTTCCTCTCACACAAAACCTTATTTGTAGTTTACAACCCAGGCTTTGAACCCTAAGACCTCTGCACCAAAACTGTGAGTGTGTGAGTATGTGTGTGTGTGTGTTTGTGTGTGTGTGGGGGTCAATACTAGATATAAAAAAATAACACATAACCAATAAAGAGATTGCAGTTAACCTCAGTCTGGGCTTATATAAATATAAACAACTTGGCAACCTGAAAGCCACAGGTGTTATGATATCATGACTTCGGAGGCCTTGGTGCCTGTCCACATATTGGGCATATTCTGGACATACCTGTCCGCAATGCACGAGGTTTGTCCTCCAATAGGGTACAACATCCCTCCCCACAGAGAAGCAGACAAGACCTGCGACCAACCATCAGATGTGCAACTGTCAGATGTGCAACTTTTGATACACTTTTGCCCACGTTAAAACCAAAAAAAGCGATTGACGATAAATCTACCGATCACTTTTAGATCCAGAAGTCATGATGATGATGATGTTTGTGAGAAAAAAAATCTTAAAAAGGGCATCTGTCTTACCGAGTCCCAGAAGAGACGTTTATTGAGCTGGAACTCAAAATCCTCTTTCAAAAAGCTGACATCGCCCCCTGTGTAACCGGCCAGCTCCTACAGGTGGAACACACACAGAACACAGCAAACATTTTTTGTACCAGTAAGAAAACATGCATCTACAAAGCTCAGTCCACAGTTAAATTATGATGGATTCAGAAGAATCACATCATGTGCATATATTTATTTCTATTTTGTGCAAATTGAGGACAGCAGTTGAGAACGGGCAGTCACCTGATTGATCCTTAGTAAGGCACCTCTACTGGGGAAAATGGCTGAATTCCTTGTGTCAACAGTGACACTATGCTGGTAAAAACAAACACACAAGACAACAAAGCAAAAAAGCATTATAGGTTGTGGATGACAGCATACTGCTCAACAATAAAGACTGTGTGTGATGTGTAAGGGATAATGAACGCGTCGGAGGTCATTTTTGGCTGGGAGCAACAGTAATGACCGACAACAAGGACATTATCCCGCTTATTACATGGCTTAAAACATTAATGAATAGGACAGTTGACAGAAATAATTCATAATATGGCTGCTTTGCAAGCCGCACAACAATTGATGGCAACCACAGACATCAGAGAGTTGGTAGGAAACAGAAAGGTGATTTGCTGTACCGAGAGGGCCGATTTCAGAGAGTGTCCACTCTCTTCTCGGACGGCAAAAGAGGCGCTCCGAGCCAGGCAGCCGAGCTCCCTCCATACACCCTCCCACTTCAGCGTGTGGTTTGTCATCCAGAGCGGAAACTGTAAAAGGAGAGGAAAATTAGCATTGGAGCACCGGACGAAAGTGCATAAACTCAAAGAATAATTTATCACCAATATTGCTCAAGTAATGTTTTTTTGACAGCTCGCTAATTGATCATTTTGTTTTGTGACGGTTGTGTGGTTTGAAAATAAAGCTAATGAAAGCCTTTGGTCATCTATTGACATATCTGTGACATTGGCAAAAATGTTGACATTGCAATGTGGACTAAATCATCGGTGTGTCCATATCACATGTTCACACTATCATTGAAACACAACCACACCCACACCAACCCTTACGTTTAACTCTGCAGATACGCCTCTGTCCGTTTCTTTCAGGGAGCTCCAGGGGAACTGACCGGTGACTTTGTACATGTTGAGGACGAGGCTGCAAAACAAAGTTTCAAATATGACTAAATACATTCATACTGACCCTTAATCTTTGCAACGATATAAGCATGCCATGCTATATTGTCCGTTTGCACAATAGTCCTAAATGGATATTTGAACAATTACTATATTTCACTCTTGACAATGGAGTCTAAGCTTTACTTTTACTCCACACAATGAAAGTTCAAATGAACTGTATTTGTCATACTTGCGTTCAAAGTATCCCGGCTGGGGCTTGAAGAAGGAAAGACCATAGGAAGTCTCCTTTGTCCCATAAGAGAACTGGAAAGTGAGCTTCTCAGCACGACCAAACATGTTTGGCAACTTGAGACCCAGCACCTATGATACAAGTGTTGGAGCATCACACCCTAATGAGCATTTAATATGATCTATTTTAATCCACACGGGGCAACTTTCTATATTTACGCAAGTCAGAAAATGTGCAGTAGACTTGCAGAGGTAACATGATTGGAATGTGAATTATTGAATATTGTTTCAAGGTGAGCATGAGACACACACAGGCAATTTCATATCAGTGTTATTTGAAATGCTCTATGTTTCTCACCATACTTCCTTCATTGTTGCCGACCATGGTATTGTAGCTCCCTGTCAGCCTCTTAACTTCTGTCACTTCAAATGTGACGTCGAGACCGTTGGGCAAAGCATCTGCACCTGCGGTTGAGGAAAACATCAGGCAAATTATCGTTATGACCTTTGCGCTTTTGCCTTTCTGCTTGTGGCAATAACTAATTACCCTCAGAGGTGTCGATGAGCACATCCACTTCTTTGAAGATGCCCAAGCGGAGCAGTTTTAGCCTGGCAACATGAGCTCTTTTCATAACCTGCAGCCAACATCAAACTTTTGAAAATCTGAAATCGTGTCAGCAAGACTTAGCAGTGATGCTTAGTCCTCATCATTTAAGGGTACATACATCAATTAGGTTTTTGGCATGGAAAACGTCAGAGATCTCATAGCCAAGGAGATCCTCTTTAGTCCTTCCCAGTCCTTGGATGTTGATATGTTGGACAACCACCTGCAAATGAAAGTCATTTTGCTTTTACGCCATATCTGCAAAAGGTGCATTTTGCAATCAGATGAAATCGGGTGCATGAGCACAAAACGCGAGCAGTTATATGGCAGGTTCCCCTAATAAAAAATATCAGCTCAAGATAAATTAGCTGCAGACCCAACTTGCAGACCCAACCCAACTTGCGCAACTCCACTTTTTGGTATGCTTTCATTAAAAAACATGCAGATGGACAGGGCTGCGTTTTTTATCAAATTAAGACAAAACTGACATCTTTGTTTTCAAGGATTTCCTGCTTGGTATCCTGCTCCGGCGCTTGTGGCTCAACCAGGTCGTCAGGGTGGAGGCCCAAGTCGCGCCCATGCATTGGGAGAGGATCCAGGCTCTGCAAGACAAAGAAAGTACCGGTAGTGAAAGCGAAAGTCGATTGAGGTAAACATGTATCTCTTGAAATTGCTTTCGGTGTAGTGCTGCACGTTTCTTTCTCCTACGGATTTGTCCTCTACATTTTCCACAATCACATGGCACAATCTGCTATTTATAGTCACGTTGAGAGGAGGCTAACACAATTGTTATCGCAGCAAATGTTTCAGTAATGTCTCAGCTGATTACCTGTTGACTCAAGTCATGCCATGCACTAAATCACTGGCCGCACGACAAACCTGATTTAAAAAGTTGCTCCACAACACATTTCTGGATATTTTACGACTTCATGATCACATTTATGTTGAGGTTAGTAGGAATTGGGAATGTGGACCCATGAGTCACAACACAGCTACTGTTGGACATGATGTATCAGCTCGCTGGGGAAAACTTAGTTTGACATATTGCAACACATTTTCTCACCACCCTCTCCTAATTTAATATGGAATACAATTCCTTTGCAGGTACTCTACCATACAGCACATAAATACTGTGTGTCATTTGGATAAGTAGTGTAAATTTAAGTGAGTCATACCACTTTCGACTCTAATTTTGATTTTGATTAACTCAAGAATTTCAGGTTTTTGCAAGGGATCCACACGTAATTACTGTGTTGCTGCTTTCATTCTGCAAGATTGTTTTATATGTTTTCAGGGTGAGAACTGTGCTAATGATGCCAACGTTGTGCTTTTACCAAGCGAGCCTTCTGCGTAATTCAAATGGTGCAAGATTAATAAGACATATGGATGCATTTGCAGTTTTGATTCACTTGCATATGTGGAATATAGTAACATCGCCACACCACAGCTCTACGGGCGATTAACACGTGTGGTGGATAACATCTTTTAGGGAAATTATCGATGCAAAATAGCCCCGTGTAATATATCCTACTGCAGACAACAACGTTGATTCAAGGCCGAATTCTGTTTATATCGCGTGTCTGTCCAGATGTGTGTGACAGAACACGGAGTACAAACGTCCACACAGCGAGAATGGCCAGGGAGGTCATGGCAAGAAATACACTCCAAATTCCGTTGCCTCGGTGAAAGAGGAGTTTACCTTTGCATGGACAGTCCCCATGGTGACTACCTGTGACGAAGGGTTTCTTTAGACGTTGTTATAAATCCTCACGGTTGACAAATTTGATGAATGACAGGGGCTCCTTAGTCCACTACCAAACCCCCTTCAAGGGAGACGCCATGACAGTGGGTTTGTTCTGGTGTTGCGTCCAAGGCCACTCGGCAGGTTCCCTTCGAAAGTCAAAGGTCATTGACTCTCACTTTTATCGGGCAACAAATCGAAACGTGACAAAATGAAAGTAAGATAACCAGTATGATCAAAATAAATACGTCTATTCAAATTATGGGAAGAACATAGCGGGTAACTATTGTAGCTTGAAACACCATGGGAACTCACACAGACAGAACTCCCCATAAGCAATCACAAAAACAGAACATTTATTAGACGACGCGAAAGTCCATGATAATAAAAATTGTATATATATTTGCGTGATTATGTCCCTGTCGGCGTATATCTGCGTGTGTATATCCTTTTTCAATTTGAGGAATGTGACACATTTTTTTCGAGGTTACATGAAGGCAGCACAACATAGTCTTGCACTGGTTGGCTTAAAAAGATGAAGCGTCACGTAAGCAGGAGAGGCATGACGTTTTGTCCTTTTAGGGGATCTGACCAATATTGTCCAGCAGATGACGCTGTTTGTGTTCTTTTCACCCTCTTGCAAGGGAAGCTTGACTGGCTTCACCTCACTTGTGACTGTAGTTATATTTAGTGAACCATGCGTGGTGCTGTGGGCTAAATCCATGTTCACCAAGCTGACAGTAACATCACATGGCACACACGAACACTAATTTACATTAATAATCCTATTTTTTCCTCACATATTTGAAGCCAGGAAACTAAAGATTGTCATTTCATGTCTCGTAATGACTAATGCCAAAATATATCAAATTGCAATTTAATATTATTGGAATTCACATTAGCATATTCTATCATGGTAGAAATCTCAATAATATGACAGATTATCCAGGCAATAATGTCAAGATTTAGATGTCATCCTTCACGGACAGAGGATGTGTATTTCCTCCCATCATTTGTCCTCAACCATTACCTTACTATGATCTTTATTTTCCATCCCTCTTTTCCTTAGAGTAAGCATGATTGGCTGTACTGGAAGAATGCAATCAGGAGAATATGACCAATGTGTACGTTACTAAAAAGAATAGCAGTGTGAACAACAGCTGGCACTTACAGTGCATGCATTCAAGAAAAGTGTGATCGCTTAAAACACTGACTGAAAAAAAAACTCTAGAATGCACGAACAAGCGCGGACATTATCTCGAACTGTCCAAATACACATTTTTTCCATGTCACATTCACCTCATCAATGACATTTATCCAAAACTGGGACCACAAGAAAGATGATCACTGCACTTGTATTTCAACCAGGAGAATGGTAGAGCGTGCAGATTATAATGAATGTAAACAAAGTGTGATCCATTTTGAATTCTGAACCGATTTGATTGACTGATTGATTAAATTCATAGTTCTTCCTTTCACTTAATAATTTAGTCAGATGTCAACGTAGACTTGATTGAGATGCTTTTGAAATCTCAGATGTCAACGTAGACTTGATTGAGATGCTTTGGAAATCTCCTCATTTGGAGCCCAGTGTCTCTCAGTGATGTACGGATCGATACAAACCTACGACAGGCCCCTACATCTGCTTCCATCATTCTACTCTCCACCCAATCGTGTCTGAATAAAAACTTTGATAACTATTGAAGCATTTTCAAATAAACCACAAGCCTGTATTATCTCCTAAATTTTAACGAAGTCATAAGTGAAGGGTGAAACCACAAAAAAACCTTGAATGCCATGAAATTTCACTCTGATATAGCGACCAATTCTATCACAAGTTAGATTATCAGAGTCGATATCGATACCAGTTTGGGCGATTAAGGCATTTCGTTGGCCTGGTATCGAAAATTGCGGTATCGCACATCACTAACCACCACCCTCTCCTCCTCCACCTCTTTCGCACCAGCTACCTCTCTCTCCTCCTCCACCTCTCTCTCTCTCTCTCTCTCCCTCTCTCTCTCCACCTACACTCCACCACCAAAGCGGTCCACCTCCTCCTCCTCTCAGAACAGGGAGACGCACACACACTCTCTCTCTCTCAAACACACACACATGCGCACACACAGATATACACACACGCACGCTCACACACACGCAGTCCAAACCCCCCAGGAAAGCCCAGCTGAATCCTCACACCGGCTGTCAGCATGGGGAGCGCTTGTTTTTCCCGGGACGTTTGTTTGTTTATCCTCCTCATAAATACTTGCGGGGTGATGGGGAATGTCGGACTCGCAGGTAAGAGCTCCCCTTTTCTGCGCCGTCTCGCTTTTAGTTTTGAAGCACTCTTCGGCACTCGCCTTGGGGACTAAATTTTGCCTTTTTAAGCTGCGGTTAGGAGAGGAGGGAGAGCCTCGAGGAGAGGAGGGGGTTTAAACTGAAAAGCTTGTTGTAATGCTAACGCAAATCCTAGTAATTGTGGCGGAGCCGGTATGAAGTTTCGCGCGCTTTTTAGGCATTTAAAGTGAGTAGAATTAGTCCCACTGTATGTCAAAACACAACAATAGATGAATTAAAAGGGCAACACCGAAAACACCGGTGCGTGGATTTGCGGTAGAAGACCTTCTTTCTGTCAACGTGACAAAATCTAAATGTTAATACTTTTATCTAGCCACAGTCGGGCAGAACAGTAGTTTTAGTTCATAAATGAAACTGAAGATAACATGCCTCGACCCATTCCTGACTCCTGTAACCTAATTGGTCAGTCCCAGTTAGACATTTAAGCTTTAACTCAGGCTTATGGGTTAATCTGAATTTTCATTCATTCAGGGATAAAACATTAATTTTCTAATTGCAGATGAATACGCAGAATTCATGCATCTTGTCTCAGAGGTTAAAGATGGAAGAGGGGTGATAAGTGTGTGTGTGTGTGTGTGTGTGTGTGTGTGTGGAGCCAGAGGCCCCTCAAAGTCCCAGGAGGAGCAGGCAGGGGCCCAATATCGACCAGGCAGCAGCACATTGTTCAGCCTCCTTCTGCTCTGAATGGATGAGGAGTCAATATTGAGACAGTGAGCCACCGGCCAGAGCTTTGTGCCAGAGCGACAACTTGTGTTAGGCAGCAGAAAAGCCCTCAGAAGCTTCGGAAACAGCCAAAATTCTCATGAAATGTTTGCAAAGGCTCGAACTTTTCTTCCGCTGCTGCCGTCCTGCTTGTTGCTTTTCTCCTCTCCGACCTCCATAAAACAAGCTGTTAACTTTATCCGCAGGGAAAATATTTATTGTAAATTTGGTCTCATCGTTTATTTATTGCCTTTATACGGCTAAGGTGGGCGCCGAGCCAGACGGAGCGCAGGACTGAACCACAGGCCGCTTCCATCCGGGGTTGCCTGACAGACACATGGGCTATTTATACTCTGATGTAAGCCGTCCAGAGTTGAGACGCGGTGTGTTGCACTGATGCAAACCTTTGGTGAATGATGGAGCTTACAGGAAACCAAACCATTCTCTGTCCATCTCTCTTTCTCGCACTACTATCCCCGCCATCTGTTTATCTGTGCGCGCGTGTGTGTTTATGTGTGAGCTCTTTGTAATGAATTGGTCCCGTTCCCGGAGATTCAGACCCAGATGTGACCAGCTTCCATCAATAACCTGATCAATTACGGCGCTGGCACCCCTTCTGCTATTTCAGGCAGGCTTAGATGTTGCCCTCCCAAACACAGCACAGTGTTGAGGAGATTTGTGGAAACATTTGTCGAAGATGCCCTCTGAATTTAGAAAAAAAGGAAACTTTTTGTGTCAATGCTGCAAAATGCCACTGTATCCAAGGGAGGGAAAATCCTTGACAATTCATTGAGACTTAGAGACTGTCATCAAATGCATTTTTGTGGATGTCCTAAAATATTTTTGTCAATTGAGAAACGCAGCAAAAGTAATTGAGAAATTGAGCTGATGGTGTGACTTTTTAATGATTTTATTTCCTTGACATTTGCTGGTATAAAGAGGCTTGTGGTGGTAACTCTAAGCACTGGACTCCTGAGGTCAATGCAAATAAACCTGTCTACTAATTTGAGGAATATTGTAATAATTTTAGCAGTAGAATTGATTCAAGTCAATGATTTTGATGAGGAGGAGGAGGATGATACTGATGATGAAATATGTTCTGCATTCCAACAACTAATATTTTCAGAGGAGTGATTTCAAATGGTGTGACATATTGAAATGTACTTCATACGTCTTACTGCAGCAACAACCACAAAAAAAACACTTTTGTAAGTTGAAAGCGGGTGTCTGGTTGAGGCACACAACGTAGATCTCGTCAGCTGCTGTGCAGAGAGACGTCTTTTTGGGACACCATGTTGTTTCTCAATGTTGAGAACGGTGGTGGGTCATGTCTAATTGTGCATTGATTATCCATGTTTGCGCAGATGCGGACGAGTGCTCTGAAGGCTCAGATGACTGCCACATCGATGCTCTTTGCCAGAACACACCAAAATCTTTCAAGTGCATCTGCAAGCCGGGCTACAAGGGCGATGGCAAGCAGTGCGAGGGTGAGTTTGCTTTTCTTATTGCTGATAATGAAACCCGGCCCACTGACCCATTTCTCCTCCTCTTTTCGTCTCCCTCACGCCATATTTCTTCCCTCCTCTCGATAGTCACTCCCTTAGTTGGCGTGACGTGGAGCATTGCAAATTGAAATGTCCTGACAAAACTCGAGTCTGGACGACATCCATTGAAAATCAGAGCAGATAAGACAGCCGTTCTCGAACAGGGACCGATGTGTGTTATCCTCAATTGTGTTGTCCTTGTCGAATCCACTTATATTTGAATGTAAGGAACACTTTTGTGTGACCATTTTGAAATCAAACCTCATGGAAGTGAATAGCCAGTCCATCGAAATGCTGTTCACCCCATTTCTATCATGAGGACCAAATTAAATCAGAAGTCGACATTCAAAGTTGACGTCGCTTAAATTTACTGAAACACTTTCTGCCTGTGTGTCTATTAGAGTCAGAGAAAGTAGAGAGGGAGATCCGTCTCTCTCTGGGTATGAGTGTAATACTGGTGGGGGTCTTGTTAGTATTAATAGCAGCTGTCCCGCATCTCTTTTTCACACACGCGTGCACACCTCTAATTCTCTCTAATTAAAGGGTGGGCAGATGAAAGAGACGTCGGACTCAGCGAGGACATCAGGGTGCGACAGGGGTAGCACCTAGTTGTGCCTTCACACCTCTGTTCATGCTGTGTCTGTATCCTGAGTGCTTGTCTCAGCTGCAGAGGACCACGCACATGCACGCACGCACAGAAACACACACACTCACACACACGCACATCTTCCCTCCTCGCAACATCTGCTCGTCTCAGTTTTCTCATGTTGATCTTCCTCAACTGTCTTTTGTCTGTCTCAGATTGTCTTCATAAGATTGAAGCTGCAATATGATTAATTTGAATTGTACCTCCAGGTAATTTTTTATTAAAATGCAGGTGCCAAGAATATATGCCATCGCAGATAACAGAGGAAAATTGTCATATTTTGTTGGTGATGTCATGCTTATCTTAGTTGACGGCAGAATGTACGGGTTGTCCAGAGTACCATTGGCAACCATCACATAGCAAAGACCTCTAGAAGGTCACTGCCCAGACAAATTTCACTGCTCATTACTCTTGTGTTGTGCCTTTGCCTTCTGTCTGGAACAGATGGAAATTGTCTTTTCCTTAATTGAATTCAAGAATATCCCTTCTTTGCTCCACAGAGAAGTGCAAAAAATTTCTTATGCCGCCAACACAAAAATGACATCATGCCCTAAAAAAGCATTTGCAGCAAGATATTTTCTTAGACTGCCTCTTCATTGCGTGCCTTGATGGATGCAGTAACTGGAAGAGTCAGATGTCCACAAGACCTAATGGAATTTGTACGACTTGCATCTTTATCTTTCTTCTACGAATGTCTACTTTCACAGAGAATGAGATGATGCTTCTCAAAGCTTTTATTTTGGAGTGCATAAATGCGATAACTGTCATTGTTGAAGGTCCAAGGTGGTGAAACGGTGTGAGCACATCCTTAGCAGGCATGAGCAGCACATGGTTGGGGGTCTTAACCCAGCGTGGCATGTTAAGGACCAATCTGGGGTCATTGGGAGAGGGGAATGAAAACACCTTCAATCCATGCACTGAAACCTGCAGAGACAAATGCAAAAGAAGATGTTGGGTACATGCATTCTGACTAGGGATGTCCGATATTGGCTTTTTTGCCGATATCCGATATCCGATATGCCGATATTGTCCAACTCTCAATTTACTGATACCGATAACAGCCGATACCGATATGTGCGCCGGTAAACGCTTCAGGAGCGCATAGGCACTCTTTCAGTGTAACGCAAGTATTATTGTATTTTTATCGTTTTTTATTTTATCGGTTTTAAAGCAAAAAAAGACGATACCGATATTACATTTTTATGCTAATATCTAAATCTGACAGACGGCCTAATGGAGAGTGAAACAGCCGATCTGATTTAATGCAGTGATGAGCAGCTATAATGAAACTCCAGAGGACTCGGACACAATATATGTATAATATATGACTCTCATTCAATCGATGGATTTACGTTCCTTTAGCGCTCCTGATATTTAAGGTGTACTTCCGTGGCAAACTATGGCAAAGTCCGAGATACAGTAAAATAAATGCATTGAAGTTGACAAATTCACAATTTAATTAGGTTCTTCCAAGAAGCAAGCAAATGCAGAGGAGTTTTTCCACTTATCAGGTTCTTCATAATTTAGTTTACAGTTGCATCATCATCCTCTCACACAGGAGGAAATGAACCATGACAGGAAAAGGCAATTTTCAAAGCTAAATTTGCAAAACGTATTGGCCACTCCTCTTGTATTTTGGGTGACTGCCCCCTTGAAATTGTCCTCCTGTGATGTTCTGCCAATTTCTTTCACCGGCTGCATTGCAACCTTGAAGACTCAACGTCCTCTGAGTGGACAACAAATGATTCAGGATTTGGTAGTGCAGCCAGAAGTGCAGTGGCGCAGTGTGTTGTTCCACGTGTTCATGTACCCTGCATCGGTGGCGCCTCAGTGCTAACTGTATCGTTATTACATAGCCATGTAGTGCTCATATGCGTGTTAGTGTAAGACACGCCTGCGTTCACACATGGGTGCTTTGTCGTACATTCTCCTCGTTCGCCTCCTGCTTGTACACTGACATTTACTGGGCTGCCTGTTTATGAGGCAATGCTCTTGTGACAGGGGCTCCAAATGAAGATAGATGGTAGATGGGAGTTGACTTACGACCCCTGTGATTAGATATGGGCGTTGTAATTGGCCGGCTGTGTTTTCCATCAACAGGCATTATGGGCTGGTCTGTCGGCCAGGGCCATTAGCATCTCTGCCGTTCCTGGAAGCACCTGGAAGCAGAGCTTGTGTGTTCTTTTTCTTGATATCTCAACCAGTCTGCTGCTATTGCACCCACAGTGACCTAATTTACATAAATGTGGCTTTAACAGAGAAATTTGCTGTACATTACAATTTGCAATGTTTGCTCTAACCACTGGTTTAACAGGATAGTGGGTTTCTCCTGATTAGCAGAAGTAGCTGATACTTTCTTCTCCATTCTACTTAAGGTTGCTTATATCAAGCAACATTCCAAATCCAGCCTGAACCCAATGTATTTATCAAGAATTTCTACAGGATTAGGATGTCCACATTGTCCATTCAGATGATGTCTAGTCTCCTGGCTGCTAAAGGGCTCAGCTATGTAATCTGTCGTTCTTTGCTTCTTCTGGTGATTATACAGGAAGTCTTTGCAGCAGGTGCTTAACCCCCCTGGTGCATGTGCTGTAAATGCCTTGGTCAAGATTTTTTTTCTCGAGTGTTTTTATTCTTTCATGGACATGACAAAGAGCATTCAACTTTTTTTTCCAAAAATATGATTTTTTTCATCAAGTTACAGACATTGTAAGTGGACTACAGGCACCTAAGCACTCAACATGAAACACTGTAAACTTACTGTAAAGATGAATTAACGCGTGTTCTATTGTATACATACAGACCCATGTTCTCCAAATATCTCAGGTATCTCAGGATTTGCTCATATCTTTTTTCAGATATGGCATTTGACATAGACATTTGGCATAAGACCAAGGCCATAATCACTAGACCAGTACCTACTGTATGTGCCTTAGAATACCAAATGTACCCCATGATCAGATTGATCCCTAACAAAAATCCCTAACTTACAAAAAAACATCCTCGGTATCCTGCATTCTGACTGTCTGTATCTCCATCATCATCGGCTCCTATATGTCTGTTATTCTCTGCCAGCCTCTCATCATCACTGTTGTCACTACTCTCATCATCACAGAAGCTGGATGGAATTTGCTTGACTATTGTATAGGCTGCCTTATTCCTTGCTGCGTCTGAAGTCTGCAATATATGATGAAATGATTATTTTGAGAACAAAACTATGGCTTATTTGCTCAAAAATGTACATTTTAAATGATTATCTTAGAAAAATGACAATGAAATACTGACTTATGACCAAAACAGTCACAAGAGACAGTGAGACAATTATATGACTTGTGTTAATAGACATCTTACTTGATGCATGATGTCCACTTCATTTGACACATGGTTAATCACAATTTTGTAAATATTAGACATCAAAATTTCTTGTTCTAAACAGATAATAGCCTTCCCTAGATGTTTCTGCATATCATCTTTTTCTTTCTACTTGCAGAGTTTTTTAGTCTGGAAGAATTGACAGGATATGTCTGCAGTGGTTGGCATAGGTGGCTGTTTGTTAGCCATGTTGGATTCAAATTAAATTTACTTACAGTCAAACCGAATGACAGCTGGATTGACCTCAGTGGACCATAACAGCAGAGATAAAATAAAATGTACAATGAAAACAATTCGGCAAAATTTTTCCCCAGGTGGAATTCTGTCATAGATGTCCAACAGATGCTAATAGACCTCGAAAAGCCAATACACAATAACTTGTGCATTTAATTAGATGTCCAGGAACTCATAGGTCAGAAAGTAGAATTCAGTGAACTTCCTATACTGCTTCACCTTTTTCATATTCAATTAATTTGCCAAACACATGTCTCAACACAATGAACACAGTTATTGAACCTTTATCCAGCTCATACACACAATGACGTTTGTCTTTGAAACGTTCCATGTCTGGTAATCCTCTCCCTGGAAAATCCTCTGCAAGCGATCTGTTTTATGTTTTCGGTTTGTTTGGAAGAAACAAAGGAAAAACTGTGTATCATTAGAAACAATGATCACCAGCGTATCAAGTGAATAATTTTAAATTATCAGTAATTTTGCTGCTGAGTGCTAACATCTGTGTCTGTAATACTACAGAGTTGACACATTTTGCATGATAGGTGTTCATCCTTCCAGGCTGTCTGACTTCTTTTACCTGCATGCCTGATTTCACAATGCTGAGTTAATGTGACAGGTGTTGTATGTCGATTGTGCTGGAAGACACATTAATTGGTGTAAAACTGGCACATCCCGCTCTCCAATCTTCACCGAGACTGTGTTCCCACGCTGATATATTATCAACATGGGAAAAAAATGATTGGTTTGTAGTTAGTTAGTATACCTGGAGTCCCCTGAACTGAAACAAAAGCTACCATCTCTCGTGTTGCATCCTGCAGCTGTTTTCCCTTTCAGATGCTGATTCCCGGGTACTCCCATGTTACAAGTCATTTTCTCCAGTCTATCGACCTCTCAGGCAGCCACTTTGCCTGCGAAATCTGATCCGGTGTGTATGAGCACTGTCTAGGTTGTGGACTTTTCCACCAGCCGATATTACCAAATTGTTATGGAAAAATATGAACTTTTATCTCGATGCTGTCAAAGCAAAATTTGTTGGCGGGGGTTGGGGGAGTGGGGCTAGCTGTGTATCACTCAAAGTACATTTGCCTATTTGAGTGTGTGTTTCTGTGTGTGTGTGTGCGCACACGCGCGTGAGCATGCGTGTGTGTGTCGGTGTGCGCATGTGTGCGTGTATGCACAACAGTGTCAACAGAGATCTCTCCTTGTTTATGGAAGGATCAGGCAAAATGGTCAGACTGGCTGTTGATGGATTATTGTGAGTTTGTTTACCAGACATGAAAATGTGGAAGATTGATCGGTGATTGTGAATTAAAGTGTCTTCACCGGGTCCTGTTGCACAAAATAACATTGACTTTGCTTAGAACGAATTTGTGGTCCCACTGTTGAGTTCCAAATCATGGATTTAATGGAAGTAATCAATTTTTTTGTTGCCCCTTTTCTGTCGTTGAGTTGGTCTGACAGATGAAGGTTCTGAGTCGGACTGGTTGCCACAGAGTCCTGTGAAAGGCTGTCCATGTTTACTCAGCATTTGTCACCCTCAGGCTAATTAAAGGGTTTTTATCATCACGGCACATAGGGTGACTTCTCACTGCATGTTGTAACACTCAGGCTAGCCTCCCTAATTCGTAGTGGGGTTTTTTTCTCTTCTGCCAAGTTTAGGCGGCATCAGGTCGAGTGTACTGCAGAGTTCAACAAGTCCAAGTGATATAATCAAAACACAATGTCACTGAAATCAAAGCTTGAATTGTGATTCATATAATTTTTAGCCAAAGCAAAATTCTCTACAGATTAGTCTTCATTTTGTTCACCAAAGGAATGACGTTGTTTGTCTGAACCAAAAATATATTAGCGTCAATATTATTATTTGTAACCTAGGTGAGCAAACACCATATGACATCACGTGGTGGCGATCAATGCTTCTAACAGATAGATGATTTGTGATATGGACAAAGTGCTTCGGATCACAGCTAAACAGGGGCGTTACTCCCTTCAGGTACAATGGGTTGTCAGACACTTTCACCCCAAGACTTTAATTGTAATTGCAAACTATCGTGTTTACTTAACTGTGCTGTTTTCTCACAATCCAGCTGTGCTGCAGCTGCTGTCAAGATTATGGAAATGAGAGATGCCGCTTGTGTGACAGCTGTGTCCACAATTTACCTTTATTTTATTAGTAAGTTGCACATATGTGCTATAACCCCAAATCACCCACCCGTAAGAGCAGGTAAAGCTGTAGACAGTATCCACACCGCAATAATTTCCTTTTAAATCAACTGCAGCTGATTCATCTATTAATGATATCCTCCCAAGATTCCCGCTGCTTGGTCCGTCAAATGCAATAATGTTTTTCAAATAGGTTTTGATGAATAAAAGATGTCTCATTCATCATTCTGTCTCATTCATTCATCATAATTTGTCAATATCTCATGGTGTATGTTTCATTTGTGCGCTTGGTTTGTGCTGTAAGAGAAATTAGAGGTGCTGCCTTTATGTCTCCTTTGCTACAAGCTACGCAGATGAACATCTGACCTGCTTTACAGACAGAGATTGAGCGTGTGTGTGTGTGTGCACTTGTGTGTGTGTGCATGCGAGTGTGTTGAAAGGAGAGACAGAATGGAAACGATGATGAGGAAGATGGCGTAGGCTCTAGAGGAGTGAGGGAGAAGTGACAGACAATTATTAGGCCATTGTCTGCCTGGTGTCTGCAACTCCGTCATCAGCCTGCCGTTCTCCTCACTGGCTACAGACCTTCACATGCGCACTCACACACACGCACATAAACCTCCTGACACACATCCCACGCATTTCCCTCCCCGGCTGTCTCTTCATTGGGCCTCTGGCTCAGCAGAGCAGGTCAGATTCATTGAGGCCTACTTTATATATAGACTCGGTGACCTCTTGGTGACATAAAATTGTTCAGGGAAAGTAACAACTCATTAACTTTGAAACTATTGGCATTTGATTGTGGCGTGTGAGTGATGCACAGGTGCCTCCTGGTTCCATTTACACAAACATGGACTATGTATGAGATGGTTGCTTGGTTTTGATGGAGATGAACCAAAACAATTAAGCTGCTACTGAGCCAAAACTTCGGTGTTGGAAATTTGTCACGTTTCAGTGAGGATGAAGACATATGTTTAGCGCACACACACAATATAACACAATGTGCAGTACATGCAACAGTGTGTGTTATCAACATAAAGAGGAGGTTAAGTCATGAAATCAAATCATTGGGTGAAACATGAAAGTAATGCACTGGGGTTCCAATCAGATTCCTCTGTCGTCACGTGGCGATATCTCTATTTGTTGATATGTCACATTTTGTAGTTATGCTCATAAGAATGTGTTATATTCTACTCTGCTTTGTCACTTTGAGATGCAGACTTCATTATGACCTCAACACATTAGGGTTGCAGGTTGTCAATGAAGTCGCCTGGCTTGCTTGAACATACTTGGATTATATATGTTGCCCTGGTGATTATGAACTGTAAGCATGTGCAAAGCAATTAGCCAGAGGGTGCTGACTGCCTGTCAAAATTTCAGCACCTGCTCAGGTCATTGAAGTGGCACCACTTGAGGCTAAGAGGGCCTCCTTCTGCCTCTCTGATATCTAAGTATCCCCTGTTATCTCCATTAGATCTTTAAACCATAGACCATTCATGTGCAAAAAGTAATTTTTGCATTATCCAGAAGTATTGAATAATGGGAAGTCACACGGATTGATGGATTCCCAGATGGTGTTAACCAATACTAATAATAATTTCATACATGAAAATGCAATCTTTCAACTACAAAAGTCCATTCCCTTGAGTCCAAATCCTATTCCAAACAGCATTGTTGCGTCCACATAAAGAATACGGAAAACATTGGTGCTCATCAGTAATCCTTGTCCTGTCTGAACTTTGCTTTAATTGGTTGCAAATGTTTGCGTGGATGATGGCTGCGATTGACTTTGTATATACCCAGCATCGCACTTTTTAAACACACGTCCATCATTATTGACCTTGAAAGTTTTTTCCATTCATTTCACGCAAGCGCTCTCGCCCGACTTGCATGAAAATATGGTTACAGTCAATCCATCAATGTTAAGGAGATGTTAGCGGGACAGAATTTTTGTGTGGAATGGAGATAGATATTAAGTGCAGACAGCCTTGCTCTCTCTTTTCAGCCAGCAAATAAATCACTTTGATCTGAAGGCACTTTAAACAGTCAAGCTACAAACCAATATTTTATTATGTTACATTTCCCATCAAACTGTTTGAAAATGATTTGTGGAAATCATGACTTATATTTCATACTAACAAAAGGCTACAAGGGATGACGGAGTGATAAAAGAATGTAAACAAGCACAAGACATATGGGAGTGGAAATTGTGGACAAATACACGCAGAGTTGCTACTGCATATATTGCCTCTTTCTGTGGAGCCTGTGAATTGCCAATTTTCTCATTTTCATCATCGCATGAGCTTTGGTGCAGTAAGGCTGCTGATCATCATTCAAGTAAACAGTTTCTGAAATTTTTGTCTTTTTTTAAAAGAATGGCAAACATGTTTACATGTACTGTATGTTTGTGTATGTATGTTTAAGATCATTTTAATTGGTTTAATCTCTCTTTGATTTTGAGATGTTTTGTTATTTGAGTAGTAGAGTGCTGCTCAGCACTACTTAGGCCAGAGCTTGAGCCAGCCACCTGCCATTACCCCAGAGATTGTGGCACGGCCGCCCAAAACCGCTGTCCCTGGGTAAAGAGCAAATTTCCTGAGAGTACAGAGACAATCTATGGATGTAGGACTTCCACCAGAATGTTACAACTGTCATGCACTTCCATATGTGACAAGCCAGATACATGCTGTGCCATTTTTCTAGTCATTAGGCAACATTACTTTTAATTTTTTCTTGAATGGTGTAACAGACTTTTTCTATGCTTTTTCATTGGATCGATCTTGTAGCTCAGGCTTTGCAACATTGCTATAATAGTCCCCTATTGCTTGCTAAAGAATTCACCATAATGAGTAATCTGACAACATCAGTAATAGTAAGTAGTTTGATGGTAACACTTAAAATACATCTTACTCATAAGATAAATGTGCCTTTTTTTGTGAATTAGTTCACAAGCCAGGTCATAGTGTGTCACATTATTAATTCAAATAAAATATTCTGTGTATCAGTGACATAAGGTCAGGGGAGGCAGGAGAGTTCATGCCTCACCTGACATCAAGCAGAGAAAAAATGAAAAATACAAAAATTATGAAATTGTCATATATAGACAGAGACTGGCTCTATAATGTTATTTTTTAAACATAACTCTGCATAAATTACTGTAAATCAAATGGTGAATAAGCTACTCTGTAGGGTCCGAGTGTCTGTAAATCTGATAGTGATCAAGTCAGAGCCTCACCAGCCATGAACCTCACCACATATCATGTGTAAGTGTGTGTCTGTATACATGTATCTTTTTTTAGGGAAGAGTTTATTGTCAATTAGAAATTAAGTTGGTGGTTTGATGGCGGGCTCCACTTACAGCAATGCAGAAGTGTCCTTGAGCCAGACACTGAGTCTATAAGTGCTCCTTTGGTGCCAGAGGTCGACTGCTCCTCAGTGAAGATGGGTTTGAAATGAAGACAGCACCTTATGTACTGTATGTGGTCGAGGTGCACACTGAGAGACAGTAGCCAGGCCTCCGAATGAAAGGACTCCCAATTACAGAGAGCACAGAGAGCGTAGGGAGGAATGAGAGGCGGACTATCTAGCCATGGCCCCAGAAATACCTGTCGGAGGAGGAGGATGAGTAGGAGGATGTAGTCTGGTGTCCTCCTCGCTGCCCCCCGATGAATCTCCCGCTGTTCACACGGAGGGGGAGCACTGTTTGTTTAAGTGGCTCCGCATGGCAACCACTTTTTGAGCACCTCCTGTGAAAGCCTCCGCTGGCTCAGCATAAAGGGGTGGAGGGTTGATGTGTTGGATTTGATGGGTGGGAGGAGGGTGGTGGGAGTGTGTGTGTGTGTGGGTGCGTGTGTGGAGTCTCCAGAGGAATAAACAGAAGCTTACACTCCTCCACTGCTTCCTCACCTCCTCTCTAGCTGCCCCCATTTTACTCTTTGCGTGACTGTCCTTGTCATCCTCATCATTGCTTCTGTGTCTCACTACACCCTGTTCATGAGTTCTGTTTTGCCAGGCACAGAGAGAAGTGCCAAAAATTGAGAAGACTACATTTAGTAGATCCAAGTATATTTGATAATGATTCAAATCTGAAGTTCTGTTTGTGTGTCCGACTCGTTTTTCAGATAACGACGAGTGTGAGAACGACTACAATGGAGGCTGCGTCCACGAATGCATCAACATACCCGGAAACTACAGGTGCACCTGCTACGACGGCTTCATGCTGGCACATGATGGCCACAACTGTCTCGGTGAGCCTGGGCGAGCCATCCGTCTTTGATGCAATTGTATTATGTTGTTGAATGTAGCTCCTAATCCCAGGGGCAAACTCCAGATTTCTATTTAGATTTAACTTAATAGAATCGACCAAATTTTAGCAACTGTCTTCAACAGCTATATACAATAAAACCCTTAACAATGATGGTATAATGAAAACAATTTTTTTCATGATTAGATGAGACATGACATGAGACAGGAAATATAGCCGTATCAGGCTCTCTTTTTCATTTTTGTTATTGAAACATGCTCTTAATTAGGTCAGAGCCTCGTCTTTCATACATGCAGATTATTTTGTATGTATAATTCAATATATTAGTTTTGTAAGTTTCAACATGTTCCCTAACTGTAACAACCTATACACTACTGGTCAAATGTTTTAGCACACCCACATTTTTCCAGTTTGTTATTGAAATTCAAATAGTTCATGTCCAATGAACAGCTTGAAATGGTACAAAGGTAAGTGGTGAACTGCCAGAGGTAAAAAGAAAAAAAAAAAAAGGTGAGGTTAACCAAGATTCTGCTCAGGTGTTATATCTGCCAAAGGTGATACTTTGATGTGTCAAAAGTTAACAATACATTTTGGTCTCTAAATTGATTCCAGGATTTCTTTTGCAGCTTGTATTGTTTATTTATCTTTTATTTCAGAGTACTCTGACACATTAAACAGCATCATTTCCAATATAATTCAGGAAAATGTCATTTATTGTAAAACCTTTGACCAGTAGTGTAAATAGCATTGTTTTTAAGACCAATTTGAATTTCATTCAATGTAATTGAAAATAGAGAAATATACATTGTGAACACCAAAAAATCATAATGGTTTGTATGTTTCTGGGAAAGCAGCGTGTGCATCAGATATCTGCTTATATGACTGACGGATCAGCACACATGCCACAGCTGCAGAGAGACAAAAAAAAGAAAAGGATTACAGGACCCTTAAACAAAAGTAGTGCAAACACAGTGAAGGTATGCCTGTCTAAGTCCATCTGACTGTGGCGTGACTGTCTGCCTGTGCCGTCTGTCAGGAGTGAAAGTCTCACTGTATCTCTTAAGCTGTTCAGGCTCAGCTTGCCATTCTCCAAAAAAATCGCTCTGTCATCGTTTGGAGGGCTTCTACATCGCCCATGTGCATGTGCTGATATCTGGCTGCCCTTTATTAATGACAGATACACCCCATTTAGCCCCGGCACTGTATTGTTGACTCAGTGTCAGGCAGACAAATACTTTTCTCCGTCCGCTCAGATGCGCTCAAGCACATTTCATCCCACCAGGTCTGCCAACGCTGAGTAACGAGAGCAAATTCAACTGTAAGCCCTGAAAAATGTCATGTTGCTTGAAATGTTTTTCGGTCCAATTTATTTTTGGAAATGTTGGAGCTCATTCTTTAAACCTTTGCTGAGACTGAGTGCTAACCGCAGCATCCAGCCAAGTTCAGAGGGCTTCTCAGCTGCACCTCCTCGAGCTGGAATGACTCTGTGGCAGTTGATTTAAAACAGAATTAAAGGCCATCCTCTATCGGAATTACAATTTTCCTCTCCTCACTCATTGTATACAGCAAACGCAAACATTCTGGCATGAAACCGGATTTTATTGGCGTTGTCAAATGGTTACAATAAAACTTCCCAAACCTTTTAATAATTCATGTATATTTGCACAGTCCAAATCCTAAAATCACATTATTTCTGGAACTGTTCCTGATGAGCTCACATACAAACAATTAACTAGGACAGACTGACTGATGGGATGAAAACAGGTTTGAAAGATGAAAATTAAAGATGAAAACTTGGGAAACCTCTGGCCATGTAAACACATTTCTGTTATGTTAGCCTTAGCGTTGATTAGCCGAAAACATTTTGCAACCCACTGAGTTTTTTTTTTTGTTATTCTTTTATTTTTTATGTCAAGACGTTTTCAAGTTAGTATTCATCTTCTTGTGTGGAGTTAAGCGATGCTTCTTGTCACACGAACTGGATTGATGTTGTTATTTCACTTGCACAAGCGTTGTTAAGTTGTCATTTATCTTGCGGACATGATTGTATCCACAGCTGGACAGCAGTGGATAACTTAATGAATTGCATATTAATCACAGCTGATCGTCACTTTTCCAACAGCTGTGGTTTCTTTGGATGATTGATAACATCGTACACACACGCACACACGCACACATACAGTACACACTGATACAGACACACACACACAATAAATTTCCTATTACTCATTATGGCCATACACATTTCGAAAAAGTAGCATCATGCATATAACCTATCCAATGTTTCTAAAACAAAAAAATAATTTGTTTCCATACGGCTCAGTCATGTTGGCCCCATAGAATTTTGTAGTTTTTCTACTCGTAGACAGAGGAAGGAAAAGGGGCATCACAGCTGTGTGACACGGTGAGTTTACTTGTTTATTTCCTTATTTTCAGTCCACAAATAAGCCTCAGCAGTTCAGTGGTTTGGCCGCTCTGTCGCACCATTTGTTGTGGTTTGCTGGAGAACTTTGGTGGGCCTATGCGACATGTTTCTCCTCCCCTAATATTCAAACGGTACTAGGGCAGCAGTGTGAGAACTGTCATCACCTGATGTTTAGAGCCCAGCGGGAGTAAACCAGCCCACGCCTGACTTGAAGGAAGGCTGGGATTAATGTTAGTCAATGTGTCCTTAATGAACTGCTGCTAATTAGAAGCAGGGCACTGAGTTCAAACAGTGCAATAAAAGTACAAAATCAGACAGGAGGTCGAGACTGGATGTGATTACGATTAACAATGCATTAAGTTGTCTTTTCCTGCCCTCACGTTTTTCCAATCTTCTTTACTCCACCCCACCCCACTCCCTCTGCCTGACCCTGTCCCCTCAGTGCTTTCTTTAATTCGTCAATAATCAAAATTCATCCATCTCCGCTCTTTTCCTCCCTGGATGAGACAGAGAAAACTAAGGTCTCACGTCTATGTCATAGGCTCGCATCGCGACTGAGAAATAAGCAGGCACTGCCAAATCTGTGGTAAAAAGCCGATGAAAAACTGACTTCAGCATCAATGGCATCTGCTGCTTTTAATTTATGTGACCTGCGCAACCGACAAAAACCAAAGCACCACCACGATAAACTTCTACCGCTGTGACAGATATGATGAATTGGTCAGATATCAGAGAGATAGTTACAGTGCGCACGTCCCAGAGGATGTACGAGTTGAATTTACTGTAATACTGAATTAATATGAGTTGAGAGAAGCTATGGCACTGAGGTATGATGTTATGACAACATGTCAGACAAGCCCCAAGACACTTTTTGCCTCTGGATGTAGATAGGCTGCCAGGATAAATTGTGTATATGTGTGTAAATGGGATAAGAAAGAGCCTGTGAATGCACGTGTGCGTCTGTGTGTGTGTGCGTGGTGTAGCGTGAGCCATCATCCTTACAGTAAATCTCCTGCTGAATGAGATACTTGAGAATGAGACATTATAACAAACACCGAGGTCCTCGCTGACAGGAAGGACGACGAAGGTTGGAGGGGCTCTGGTTACGCTGTGGTTTGACAACAGGCCGTCGCGTCACTCCCTAGAACTTCTGTTTATATGGTTACCATGCATCATAGCGCACTATTTATCCCCACGGTGGGTGATGACAGTAAACATAAAGCATCAGAGAGGCTGCTAATGGCACAGTAACCATGAGTCAATACACAGGAACGCATTACTCCATCGCCATTTAACCTCAGCGGTTAAATATAGACAAAAGGTGTGTGAGATGCATCGCACCTAACCGAATCTTCAGTTTGTTTTTGCAGTTTTTGTAGTCCACTGTAACTATATAATGTAGGCTAAGGATGAGACAACAGGCTGATCCACAAACGGAGACAAATATCTGTATTTTCAATTTGCGTTTAATCCTCATATTGTTGACGACACACGAGTTTTTGAATGAAAAAATGTCTTTCTGTAGCGTGAGATCTTTTGCTGAATTTTTGATTCCATGTTTGAGACATGTTGCAACTTCAATTTGCCTATTGTTGGTCTCTGCAGCTCTGACTGACTACATTACAAATATTGCAACCGTTATTGTAGTGATTCAGGAAATTGTTGTAATATTTGATTTGTTTTACTATTTAATATGGTTATGTTTCAATCAAATTTATAGCACTATACTATCTTTTAAATCCAAGCAAAAAGTGTTAATGTTTTCAACTAATTTTGTCTGAAAATTTGCAGTATTGACAAAGACTACTTCAACTTATAGTCTATTTGAGGTATTGATATTGAAGTATGAAATATGATTTTGTGCCTCAATGATATATCTACCTACCTACCTACCTACCTGCCTGCCTATGTACTAACCTGCCCAAAAGAAGTGTGTCAACAGAGAGGAGACAAGCTCAAGTATCACATCGCATCCTTTACGCTATAATTGATCATGTTTTGCTCATAGGCTGATTCTTTTGTTTGTCTCGCACAATCTCAGCCACACTGTGGAAAACCATAAATGCCCAGTGGCTTTTAACAGACCTAAAACATGACATTCCAAAACCCCCAAAAAACTTGTGGTGTTGCGAAAAAAATTCCACTCAAGAAAAATGTGTGAGCTTTTTGTTTTTTGCAAAAGAAACGATTGTGCGTGACTATTCAGCAAGGCACTCCATTGTCTCTCAGATGCACTTTGTCAACAAGTTAGGGCAGTAATTGATTTAAGATTGCCTAATTGTGCTGTGATTAAAGAGCCGTCTTGTTCGGTTCCTTTCCTCCCTTTGATTTGGACTTGTTTGTTTGGTTTTGTCGTGGACACAGCTGGGCCCAATGTGTCGGATCACTTTGTGCCCTCCGTGAATGTCTGGTGTGCTTGTGTGAGTTTATTTTCCTTCCGACACGTTCCCCTTTTTTTCTTTCCACGGTGAGATCTTAGCGGCGCTGCGGCGGCAGGGTTGGTGTGGCATTCGGCCGAGAGGTCCAACATGTCATGGAGAAGTGAGGGAGGAGGTGTAGGTGGGGAGGCAAGACTGAGGAGGAGAGAGGACGTCGATGAACTCGGGCCAAGTCTGACAAGCTGACACGGAGCTGCGAGATCCTTTGTGACGGCAGTTAGAGTTCTTTCAAAATGAGGAATGAAGAACTTCCTGACACACAATCAGTCAAATAATTTTATCAGATGCTAATAACCATAAGTGCAGTCAGGCCATTGATCTTTGACCTATCAGAGCTGTACAAACATTTAGTTTCATGGAATTTTACGATCTACCACATTTTCTTTATGGTATTTTGACACAATTCGCACAGATTTGTAACAGATTCTTCATTTGTTGAATGTCCTCTATAGATTACAGAGGATAATTTTTGTCAAAATACTGAATACTCTCTGAAGTGTGAAAAATATAACAAGAGAATTCACCTTTAAGTTCTGTAATCCCCTTTCCTTTGCATTGACTCCATTTTTGCCCATCATGTGCTGTTTTCCAGCCTCTCCTTGCGAGCTCAGGCCTCCTCCCTACATATCATGCACGTTTTCGTTGTGTCTGAACAAAGGTTTGCGCAGAGATGACTAGCCAAAACTTTCACGCTGGCCGCATGGTATTGCTACCAAAATGCTGGCCGAGATAAACCGAATTAGTACAGGCCTGGACTTTTTCCCTCTTTTTCTCACAACCACAGACTGGCTAGGAATTGATTGTGTCTCTCATTTTTGTGACATCAGAGTAACTGTTCACCAACTTTGCTTGATCCAGTGTCACTGACAGTGATTTCCCTGAGTGAGGCTGAAAAACAAATTAGCAAATCTGCCCACGTAATAAGATTTCTAATGAAAATTTCCCAGAGTTCAGGCATAAAAGGAGGCCAAATTCAAGATCTTTTATTTTGTTTTAAGACGACCATCCATCGTAACTATGGAGCAAAAACCTGATGAAATAATAGCGGCAGCAAAGAGTAACATACCAAAAGGGGGACGGACACCTAAAATGCGCAGGGTGAACACTGCACACAGGAATGAAACCAACCGTGCACAAAACAGTAACACCGACCTTTAAGAATTAAATCAAGACATTCTGGAATTAGTAGTCTCAGCCAAGGGACACAAAGAGCATTGCTGTCATTGGTCATTCCAATGTTACATGTGACCTTTGTCCATGAGAAGAAGGCAAATTGTACAATCCTGACATCAGAAAACTTTATTTTCGAGCCACAGTGATTTAAGGGGTCACTGTGACTGCAGCAACCCCCGGTGTCAGACCTTTGTGGATACAGAAAGACGGGCCAGAGGGCTACAAATCTGCAGTTTGGGACCAGCTTTGAATAAGTTTTATTAGTAAAGCTGAATTGAGCACCAGAGCCACTGTGGTTCTTTTTTCCTTTGTTAAGTCTTTTGTGTCAAAAGTAATATGGAATTTGTCCGTGAAGAGATTATATGATATAAGTTTGAGTTCCACCAGTCAGATCGAGTCGCACTGCATCCAGCTGTTCTATAAACCACATCAGGTCTGATTTCAGCCCCAGAAATCTAGGAAATGGACAGAATTTTTATATCCATTATGAAAAATGAGATAATTGTGTCTGAATCGTGTAGGAGTATCAGTCTCTGCAATCAATGGAATTAACTGCCTTTTGTTTTCTTTTTTGACATTTCTATCCTTGCCATGGACATATGAATGTGAAATATTTGCTATATTCAGTCAACTTTACATGAATATGCACTGCTCATCATTTTTTCAGTGAATGTTGAGAAAAACACCATCAGATTCTACCAGACATAAATGGTAATCAAGAGGTTCAATCCATACTGGTCATTCATATATTAGTGTCATGAAATGTAGGGGCTTGTATGTGGATGACAAAGCATGGAAATGTCAGGCTTTATTATTGGTAAGGCTTTATTTTTTTTATTTGTGAGGAACAGACCGGAGCTCCCTTTAAAACTGCGTTTTTTGTTTTGCCTTTCTTTCCCTTCTCTGTCTTTCTCTCCTCTGTCTTTCTTTCATGTGCTGGTGTCTGCACTGTCTACAGGCTCAGCCTCCAAACACACAAACACATGCAGAGAACCTCAGACTAAACACAATGCAAAGCTGTCCAGCTAAGGCACTGAGTTCACACGTGCGCACTCACATGTGCACGCAAACAGACACAAGCGTGCGCGCGCGCACAAACACACACACACACACACAGGCGGTGTCGTTTGATCCCTGTTAAATTCAGTCAGGGGGTTACATGTTTCCAGCTCACTTCAGGCCCATCAAAATGCCCCATTTGTAATTTACTGGGCTTTCAGCAGCACAGTGGGGCCCTATAAACACTGTTGTGCACCAGCATGGGCACAACACACACACACACACAAGCACAAAACTGGTAGTCATTCCATTCCTCCTTCTTCTTCTCTCACTTCCACTAGGCTAATTCACCCAGGTTATGTGTTACAGGCTTTTTAAGGCTGCAGACCATTTGGAGGAGGGCAGATACACACAAACGCACACTCACACAAGCACACACACAAATGTCCATATGTACACACTGTATGTGTGCACATGGCCTACAAATTCCTGACTCCAGTGTCATCCGTCTCATCGGACATCATTCAGCTCATAAACTCCCCCTAACAGCCATTAGCTTACAAAGGCTAATGGACTGCCTTTACGCAATACTTCCTCTGACGGCTGCCTTTGTCTTCCTCTCTGTCTTCATCCACCTTCCAGATGTAGACGAGTGTCTGGACAACAACGGCGGGTGCCAGCAGGTGTGTGTCAACACCATGGGGAGCTACGAGTGTCAGTGTACGGAGGGCTTCTTCCTCAGTGACAACCAGCATACCTGCATCCACCGGTCAGATGGTAAGAGGGAGTGAGGGCGAGGGAGAGAGAGAGTGAGTGAGCGTGACGCCATGGAAAATCGAAAGCACAGATATCGGAGACAACAGGTCGAAGCTTCACACACTTTTTTCCCTCAAATGTTAATTGAGTGCGTAAACACAAAGTTCCACTCTACATCCTGTTTTATGGCTTGCTTTTATATCTTCCACGATGAAGACCATTACTACTCAAACTGTTAGGTGTTGTATTTCACTGACTTGTTGTTGTTATTGATTTCAACTCATGTATCATAATGTGGTGTCTTTTAACTGCACATTGTACATTTATTTTAATCTACATGTACAGTAGTTGGTATCTTGTTGCACAAGTGTGCTTTGTGTATTATTATATTTCCAGAGGAGGAAAAATATTACCAAAATGTGCAGTGCTCATTATGCACAAAAGTTCAAAAGTTGTCACTGAGACAGTTGATGACAGACTTTCAGGAATTTGTGTCATGAATTGGATTCAAGATTCAAGATCTTCATTGGTCACATGTGCAGTGAAATGAAATTGGCAATACTTGCGGAATGCGCAATGTTCAAATGACAATGACAGTGAAATGACAGTAAAAAAAAACAAAAAAACAACGTCTCTGGAGGAACAAAGTAGGAAGCCTAAAGGAGAGGATGAATCAACAGGTGTTAAATAAATATCTGTTGACAAATGCCATTTTGGACTGTAAACATGCATTTTGACTCAATAATGAGCCTTTTTGCACCAGCATAAAAATCAGATAACCTGGAGCAATCAAATTATTGTAAAACCAACATGAATATTGTGTAAAGGAGTTGTCATGCAGGAGGCAATTGCATGAGGGAGATGTCAAGATGTGTTGATCCAATTTCTCATCTTTCATTTTCCGCCATTATCCGTTCCATTGTGCTGCTTACACACTTGTGTGAGAAATCTGATTACGCCAGAAATCGATATTGTTGATCAAGTTTTGTGAGTACATGTTAGCAGGTTCCTTGTGCATTTGGAGTGGATTCACACTTTTCTGATGCATACAAGACAACAACTATGGTAACCTCTTTCAAGGACCAATGAATTCATGGTATCCCACAGTACCATTACTTGTGAGGGCATCAAAAAATCTACAAAACGCTCTCTCTGTCTCTCTAAGTGACACACAGACGGGCTGAGGTTTGTTACAAGTGACATGCCTGTTTGGCATGTCCAACATGCCAGCTGTAGTCTTTTTTTTCTACGTTTTTTTTTTTCTGCTCAGCTAATCTCTCCACCTCCTGCGCTCCCCCCGGCATCCCTAGCCCATTATGCCTGTCACATGTAATTTATGGTTCCAATCTATAGCAGCGAGGGGTCCCGACAGAGGGGTCGCTGCCTTCTTTCCTCCGCCCACCAACAAAGGCTTTGCAGTCGTAGACGCGTTCACCTCACAAATTCTTGGAGCGCAACAGTTGCCGCGCCACGTGGCCCTGAATGGGGACAGTGTGATGGTCAACTCGCAGAGAGATGACGGCAACAAAGAGGAGCAAGCGAAGGAATGCGGTCCGGGGGTGAAGACTTGAGTGTGAGAAGAGCAATATCAAAAAGAGGAAGAGGAGGCTGTTGCACTGTGACCTCCTCCCCGTGTCGGTTCCTTCTCGCCCCTGGTGTTCACAGCTTTGGTTTTGTGGCGATGGTAGGCGTGTTATGAGCAGTGTCTGCTCTGTTGTCAATGAGCACGTTGAGAGAAAGTGGCGGAAGATGTTAAAAGCTGCATGTTCACTCTCTGGAAACCCCATAAACCAGCATGTGAATGTCCCTCTTTCCCGTCTTGTCTTTTGCGTCACGTCTTTCGGCTCTTTGCCACAGAACGCACTTGTATGAAGGGTCAACGCTGTTTTGGTCGATGGCAGAAATTTGCGGCGAGAAGAATATTGTATTTCCATGCAATAAAACGACAATTAGACTCTAAGGATCATTTTAATGTCTTCGACTCCCTTAGCAGTGGCTGTGTCAACATGCAATTCCCCACTCCTGTCAAGAGGGATGTTCCTGGGCAAACAAACCGCTGAAGCAGCTTGTGGTATATTCTGATTCACTGCGACCGCCTTGTCTTAAGGTCCTCAATCGAATGCTTGTCTCCTCTCACCTCTCTCAGACAGGAATAGCAGCAGCATCTGGATCTCCCAAAGGACTGTCCACACACGTTAATTTCCACTGCCCTCCCCTCACGCCCCCACATCTCCCCTTAGTCCTCTCAGTCTTTCTCTCATCTTCCTTCTATTTTAAATGCCCTCTCTTTACCTCATCCGCACATGTATGCCCCTGTGGCATCACTTAACTATATGTCAAGTAATTGATGATGGTATGGCACCACCCAAGCAAACAGATCTCTGGATTTTGTCGAGCTTACTGTTGCAATGGCAGCAGATAAAAAAAGACAGTGGGGACCGATTTGGGGAGAAGGTCAGAGAGCCTAGACTGAGAAGGTTTGGTCATGTGCAAAGGAGAGGTAGTGGATATATTGGACAGAGGATGTTAGAGATGCATCTGCCAATTAGTAGGAAACGAGGAAGGCCACAGAGAAGGTTCATGGATGTAGTCACAGGATACATGAGGGTGATGGGTGTTTCAGTGGATGATTGGAAGGACAGAAGGAGGTGGAGAGGGATGATCCACTGTGGTATCCCCTGAAGGGAGCAACCAAGAGGAGAAAAAGAGAAAGAACACATATCCATTTCTGATTTAGTCCTTGGGACATATAATTGCAAAAAAAATACAAAATCTGAACTTCGGTCAGCCCACATCATACCACTAGTACTTGTTTACAGTAAGTTACTGCAACTATAGCGAGGTTAGATCATTGCCTGTTGTGGATCAAACTGAGTGCCTTTGTCTCGAAACCTGTTGAATCTGAATGTCCACAGAAAGCTTTCCACTATGAATTTGCTTGGATGTGTGTCGTGTCAAGTGTCACTGGTATCCCCAAAACTGGCGGAAGTTCCATACTGCAATCAGATTCTCATATTGCAGTTTAACAGAAATAAATTCACCAATTCTTTGTGTGAGCGTGTGAGAGAGATTGTGTCATTTTGCTGTTGTGCATATGGTGAGCATCAGTTCACGGTTTATTTCTTCCCATCTAACATTCGCCTGGGGGTGAAAAGTAAAGCCTAGTAATAATCGTTTGCTTCATTGTGGCATTTTTCCATTTCACTGCTCTGTCTGAATTATCCAATTTTCAAATCGGGAAAATTTGTCTTTTTGCAAAATGCTCCTGTTTTGTCGTTTCATGACAAACACTGACCACATGTGTCAGGTAAGGGTGAGATCCAAAAATAACATGTTTGACTGAGTAGCATGTTTTTATTCTTGGGAGATTTAGATTCATTGATGTGACCCATTCTATGGTTTGTTTTCCACATTTGCGGGAGTCTGCACCATGCGTGCTTTCCACATTTTTTGAAAGTTGTAATCTTCTTTTGTAGTCAAAGAATTTTTGTCTGGATGGTCAACATATTTTCTTTGAGTCTTGGTTTCCACCCTATTCATATTTGACATTCCGTATTTGATATAGCAGCCCGTCGCCTCACTCTAACTGTATATACCTACAAGGATCACCAACATGCACAACCAGAGTGTATAAGGTTAATATGATAAGAAAGAGGAAGACAAAGCAAGGGATTATGGGAGCTGGAGGGGGTTTGAGGGAGCAGGAGGGAAAAATAAACACAGAGACACAAGCGCAATCCAGTGGACCGGTGGAAGTTGCGACTGTTTATTTGGAATTGTGCTCAGAGAGGAAGCCGACGGATGGCTGCTGGTGCTGGCATTGTGAGCATGCCGTCGCACGCGCACGCACGCACACACTCAGAAATGTGCAGGCACATACCGAATAGCAGAAACAAGATTTGCATTCACATGTCAATTAAATTCAATTCAATTCAATTCAATTTAATTTAATTCCATTTTATTTGTATAGCGCCAAATCAAAACAGAAGTTATCTCCAGGCGCTTTCAAAGATAAAGTTACAGACAGAGACCCAACACATTTCCCCCATTAGCATTGTCAATTTTTTTCCATTAATTTCAACTCTTTTGTCACCAAAACGTTGAAATTTGTGGTGAAAATTTGATCAACTGAGAATCTGTTGGCTTTCTGTGCGGAATTTGTTGTTGACGTTGGAAAGAAAGCACAGATGGCGTTCAGGGTGGACTCATCCAAATTATTTTCATTGCTAATGACAAATTGGAGGAATAATGTTAAGACCTTTGTGGAATAATTGACCGGGATCAAAGGATGCAAAGATGTTTGTTTGTGACCGCTCAAGGGAGATCATGGAAAGAGACTGATTTAGAGATTTAGTTTAGATTTGGGCAGTCTAGTTTTATTATTGATCAAACACACTAATCATTGTCAATATGTCTTTTGTCACCTGCCATGCATTTCATTACTGAATGCTCGATTGGTTGATTGATTGATCGATTGATTGATGGATGGATGGATAGATGGAACGTTGTCAGTGTTGTCCTCAGCACTGCTACCGATTTAGGTGAACACTCAAGAGTAGCATCTCCTAGCTGTGTTTTCTCCGTGCCTTTGGTGATATGTGTTCGTCTTTGGAGCTTGAGTCTTGTACTTGCTGCTGCCAAGCATCTGCCTGGATTTTGTTTGAATTCTCCAAGGCTGGAAGTGTTTGCTGATGTGGTGCCTGCTTTTGTATGGATGAGACCGCAGCATGAACTTCCTTCCCCTTACAACAGTCCATTAAGGATGATCACCACGTGTCACACATTTACACACACATACTCACACACAGGGTCAGAGCAGCACACAGAGCCCTGCCCCCCTCATTTTAAAAATACTGTTCAAATATTTTTCCAGAATATGAAAAGGATTCAAAAAGAACCTCTGATGACTGCACTATATCATGTAAACACAGGTTGTTTACTTGTTAGGAGAAAGTTGGAAGGAGCTTTTTTTTTTTTTTTACTGTTCTGCCCTGTTTTTTCCAGGGCAGCCTCAACTATATTTTTAGGCCAAAGTTTGCATTTGGCCAGTGGAAATGTTTAATACGAGGGGGTGGAACTGACCTATGCGCAGCAGTAGCAAAAACATTAGGGAGTGGATGTTAGAGAATCCGAGCGCACACGCTCACACACAAACATGCAATGGTATGCACACACAAAATCAAGGTCTTCGTGTCTCATCGTTTCCAAGGCTTAACAGGAAACTTAACATCTGTTTATACGGTCCTCAGTTGGACACACACACGTCGGAGTCACACTTTTTCAAGCCTGTGCGGATCAAACAGCTCCTCAGAAGAAAAAAAATTAACATTAGCAGCTGGACTCTGTTAACCTAACACACTGAACGCGTCTCAATATGTTTTCTGGCTCCCGTCACATAAATGTTGCAGCTTTGATGTGCATGGACAAGGCTCATACTGTCCAGCCAAAGGACCATTATTGATGATTTGGCATATTTGTGTGGGCCAAACTGAACCACACCGATGGAGCATACAGGAAAAGTCAGAGACTGGAAATCAGTTTATTGACACCAAAACATTTTTGTGGACTTAATGATGAGGGCAACAAGAAGGATAAAGATGACTATGGGAATGATATGATATGATATGATGTGATATGATATGATATGACAAGGAAAATCTTCGAATAGTCATGGATTGATGGACGGATGGCTAGATGGATGGATGGATAGATAGATAGATAGACAGACAGACAGACAGACAGACAGATAGATAGATAGATAGATAGATAGATAGATAGATAGATAGATAGATAGATAGATAGATAGATAGATAGATAGATACAGTAGCTAGATACATAGAGAGAGACACAAATTTAGGTGAACATTGAGAAATTAGATCACAAGAATGACAGGTGTGTGTGTGTGTGTATGTGTGTGTGAGAGAGAGAGAGAGAGAGAGAGAGAGATGCTTGTTTCCCCTCGTGTTTGAAGAGGAGATTGGGCAGAGTTATTAGAATGGCGCAGTAGTTAGTTGAAGTGAGTTCAATGCATGCGGTGAAAGAAAAGCACTCATTGAAATTCATGGCTTAGCATCTATAGTCCTGTGGACCAGCGACAGACACACAGTCAGCGTCTGACAGATCTCAATTAAAATGGCGCAAGACAAAGGGCCGGAAGAGGTGGAAGAAACGTGGAGGGGGGGGGAATTCTTTGCTCTTTTTGTATAAAGAAATGTCACAATTTGGGACATACAGAGCCTAAATAAAATTCATCGCTTTTTCTGAACCCCGCAACTTCAAACAAGTCGGTTCTGTTGTGGGTTATGTTGGTTTTGTCAAAATTAATCCACTGCTCGTTTGGCAGTCAAATTTCATATTTGGTGGAGAGTTGTACACACAGCTGTGTGCGAAGTCTCTGTGCAAATCAAAACCACAACGCCTCTTTCTGGAACCAATCTCAACCTTTAACACAATCCCTTAGCACAAGATTTCAAGCAAATTATGTAGCCACAAACAGCGCCATCTGCTTCGAGATGGATCTCACGAGATTGGTCAGACCTTTTGAGCAGTCAGTCTATTTTAAATCTTTGTTCTGTGTCTCTTTGCTTTCTTGGACCCCAAATCTTGCATCTTTCTACCTCAGACAAGTTAGGTAGATAGGAAAGTAGTGATCGATCAGTGTACGTTAGTGATCGATTGATCCAGGAAATTGAAAGTTCTGCACATCATTCCATGCAGTTAAATGTAAATTATTGTCACAAGGATCAAAACGTAACTCCTTGAACATAAATACCTGCATTGTTATTGCACAACTCCTCAATCTGGTAAGCAAATAATATCCTTGCAGACATACAGTATATAACCCATGAGGCTTCATGGTATCAGACGACAAAATTCATGTTTCATGCTGTGGCACTTTCCCATAAAACTTTCTTCACAGCCGAGAAAAACCAATTGAAAATCTCACTCTCTCTCTCGCTCTCTCCCTCCCTCTAACCGCGGAGGAGATCAGGTTTATGACTGGCGTGCAGGATCACCTCATTCCTCATCCACCTCCAAGGAGTAAGGGACCGCCAGGCTCTAAATTATCCCTCTCTCTGTGTCTTGCTCCTAATGTGTTTTCGCTCCCCACCGCTGACATTGTCTCCCGCTCTCTCCCCCCATCCATCTCCCTCACTTTGTCTGCCGTTTAAATCTGCCAACCAGGCTTTTGAGACTTGGGGCCGATACGCCGCTGTTATAACAACACGGCAGTGATATGCTTGGACATCGCTTTAAGTCGAACTTCTTTGGGAAGCGAGGGAGGGAGGCGGAAAATGACAGATATGAGTGTTTCTGCGGAAAAGGGGGAGGTAGAGGGGCAAAGGCCGAATTAAGTTATAGAAAGACAGAGGGTCTCAGCCCCCCCTTTTTTTGTTGATGTCTGTGGTGACTGTTAACAGGGACCTTCTCTGCCCTCCCAATGGCATATTCCCCAATATAATATATACTGTATATCCCTAATCTAAACAAATCAGCCTGCGAGGTTGGAACTATTTACTAGTTTATGTGTCATATGCTGCCATAGTTTAGATGAGGACATAGCAAATATACTGTACAATGCAATGTAATATTTTTGTCTGTGGCGGTCGTGATTTTTGCAAGCATAAATTCAAATTATTCCCATGATTTGTCTTTCAGATCATGCTTAGATGAAAAAACATGCAGTCTGGAATACCAAGAGATACTGCAGTTGGTCATGTAAAACTATCCAGCCACATTAATGGAAAAACATCAGTACATTTCTGCATACAAACAACGTGAGATACTCTATCAGTGTGGTTTTAGGGGAGGAGGGAAGGCGAGACATCGCGAGACCCAATGGCACTGTCAGGAGCTTGGTGTGGAAATGATCTGGGCATAGCACAAGACCAACCTCACCAGCCGACAAGGTTGCAAGCTAAAAAAAAACTCACTATGATGGTGCGACTATGAATAACAGTGGTGCTGAAGCCACAATATAGATTATAGCCCAGGGGTCACCAATGCTTTGCCCGTGGGCACATGGGTGCCCACAAGGACCACTTAAGGCACCCGCAAGGCACGTTCCAAAATTTGGAGCATGTTCTAAAAGTATAGGGAATACAGTAATCCCCACGCTTTATGGTGGCTCACCTCATCATCACCTACCACAACAGATTTCTATAAATGTTCAGTGTAAAGTTAATATTGCGGTTTCCTTGGTACATTTCATGAAATTTTTTGTAGAATTAGACGACATCTGTGAAGGAAAAAAGCATTTTCTAGCCCAGCCATAAAAAGTACAAAATAATGCCGTACAGTACCAGCAATTCAGCTTTTAGCATCCCACCTTGTGTAGTCCCCTCTCTGCATCTGCATCTGCAGCATCTTTATCTGCACTGTTAAGCATTATTTTTGCCTTTTGTGTTAAATTGTAACTTAACTGAAACCTCTGCCGACGCCCCAAACATCCTGCACCTTCTGAACCCTCTGGCAATGACTCCAAGCACCAAAGAAAGATGTGTACAGTAGTGGTGAGGGTGAAACCTCTAGAACGTCCCACTGCCCCAGCTCTGTCTCAACCACTGTGGTGCATGTTCATCTTTAACTAAACTTGACACCAGATATGGCTGGACGTGGATTCTGCGAAAGCTTGTCTGCTTTTCAGGCCTGACATGTTGACATGTAAGTGAGCTGTGGGCTTTTCCTCTTGGCCCTCGCTGTGTCATCACAGCAGACACAAGCGAGAGGCCATGGCTCATATCATCCAGCTCTGTTTGCTGTTTCAGGCTTGTGTGTGCCAAGTCTTGAGTCCGCATCCACCTCCTGAGTCTGCAGATGTTTATTTTGCTTTTCCTAGGTCTAAATTGATTGTAGATACACTCATTTCTTATGAGTTTACTTTTCAAACAGGGTTAATGCACTTTGCTAACGGTTTAACCCAAATGTTTTTTTTTTTGCCTCCTCAGCCTTATTGTGCTAATATTTTTTCCTGTACGGCGTTTCAATTTTAGCAATGCCGATTGTTTATGTCCGACACTCTATACATCTCAAACTAACTGTACTCTCATGCTGAGCAGGCAGATAAAGTTTGTTTGATGCTTTGTTAATCAGACCTGTCAGTGCTCCATTTCCTTTTCAACTTTAGGATCCTTTGAATTTGGACTTTGATGAAATGGTTGTGTTGAGAGTGGGCAGTGAGAATGGAAGTGTTTGATTTAAGAAAGGAGTCTTTGTACGTGCAGCAGACTCTAAAGGCAATGGTCCCTTAATGAGGGACATGAAGGGCCCTTGGGCCCCACACAGGCGCATTATTCACCCCAGGGGCCAGGGACAGGGTGTGTATATTAAGTTCACTTGCGATGGAGTCTGGGAATAAAGTAGTAAGTGCCAGAACCCCATCGCCAATTCCAAATTTGTCTTTTCGAAGATGGCGGCATCACACATGCGCTTTATCAACTGGATTACCTCTAGCAATTTTGCTAACTCGACATGATATGCAGATGCATGCCACTAGCACCCCCATGTCCGTTGCTGTCCTGAGCATTGTATCCACCTCATTGCTAGACCTCCAGTGAAATATGGATGTGATTCACTGTGCTGGACGGAACCGACGATTGTTGGCCTGAGTTCCCTACTTATCGTCTCTCTGAATATCAGGGACGTAAAACATCATTTTGCTTGTGTCAACTGCTATTCAGGGACGTGAGGACGATATACTGTAGGCATGATACCCTGTCTGCTCCTCTGACACAGTCGTTCATTTTCCTGCGCAACCTGGTTATTCCCAACAAAATTCTTAGCATGTTCATCTCTGCCACCTCCAACTTACTGGCTCATCTGCCACAATGACCGTAAATGTATTTTTTAACTTCTTCTGGTGTCTCACTGGAAGTTGCATTCCAAATTATATAAATCGGAGATATTACAAATTGTGTTATTTTGTATTTGCTCATCAATAACTATGTTTTGAAACATTGCTGAATGTTGACTTCGACACTGAGGATGACCCACTAATGTCACTAATCACTGCCAGTTATGAACAGAGTAAACCAATTAGATGAATATGAATATGAAGGTGTCAGTAATTCAAGTGTCCATCTGTTTGTCTGTCTTTTTCCACAGATGGGATGAACTGCATGAATAAGGAGCATGGATGTGCCCATATCTGCAGGGAGGCTCCTGGCAAGGGAGGCGTTTCGTGCGAATGTCGTCCTGGGTTTGAGCTCGCCAAAAATCAGAAGGACTGCACATGTGTGTACTATACTTGACTGCTTCATTTTCACCCCCACATACCAAAAGAAATATTGATACCAACTGAAATCAGTTTGGGCTAGGGAGTTACAACAAGTAAACAAGTAACATTTAAGCAAACACATGGGTTACATCCCCCATATACCCAAAAAATCAGCCCAGTCTATCACAACGTGTGACACATAAATCTTTTTTATCATTTTTGTTTCCAATTTGACTACACAGTGATATCAATTGTTATCAAGTCCCCTAACTTTACTCAAACTGTCAGTGCATTTGTTAAGTCCAGCATTTTACATAAGAAACTTGAAGATGTGAGAATGTGTTCTCGTCACTGTAAAGAAAAGCGCCACAAACTGTTAGGTCATGTGTGTGTGTAGACGACCTGGAACAAAGGAAAGGCCATGTTCATGCCTAGTGTAAGGCTCCTCATCATGCCCTCTGTCATATGTTAATCTTTAGCCGAGTGTTTTGACTTTTTATGACAAAATTCACTTGCCAGCAAGGTGTTAACACTGCACTTTATGAACCTAATTTTATTGAGGTTACATAGTGCGTTGAGGGATCAAAACTGTTCCCATCGTAAACATCTGTAAAAGCAATGATGGCAAGGAGAAGTCCAGCAGCCCTCTGGCTGTAAAATATGAAGGTGGACTCTTAATAGCAAAATCATTTCATCGTTTCAAGCCAGACTGAAGGCGCTGAAGGATTCATTAGAGAGGGCTGAAATCTTCACCACTGTTCCCTGCGCTGAGAGCTGTAGCCATGGAATGTGGAGCCGCAGTTTACAAGGAGGGGGGAATAAGCTTTTAGTTACACTTTGTCTGGCAACACATCCTGTTCTCCTCTCAGACGGTGAGAGTGTAAAGACTCTGAAAGCCTGTGAAAGGTTCTAATTTGTCCAAGGCTGGAGGATGGGGGTTGGGGTCCCTAGCATCCAAGTGCTTATGTGGTAATATTTCAAAATCGACTGAGAAGAAAGTGTCGTGCTCGCATGTTGAAACAGGGTAAGGTGGCACAGGACAGTAGTAAATTTGCACCAAAGGACACACACACTCACACACTGCTTTTCTCATTTTCTCCCGCTCCTGTTTTGCCTCTCTGATTCTATCACCCTCATCCCATCCCTCCTTCCTCCCCTCTGCATCCTTTCCTCTCATTTTCCCATTTTGTCCCTTCTTCTCTACTTCTCTTTCCCCTTTTCCACAACCAGATCCAAAAGCTGGAGGAACTGCAAATTTGCAAAGTGTTTTCATTCTTGCCCACTTCTGCGTCTTCACCTCAAAAACCACAATAATTAGGCAAATATGGAAATGGAATGGAGTGAGACGTCAGGGGTCCAACCGATCCCCAGTACTTTGTCGCATAGCATTTGCTATATATCTCACTCTTAAAAAAGTGTGCAGCAAAAAAAAAAGAAAAAAAAAAAAAAAAACGGGTGAAAACTTCTGAGGTATCGTGACATTTCTGAAATTGATACTTGGAGGACTGACCATTTTTGGTGTGTTTTTTTCTTTTCTTGTCCTCCAGCATTGGGTTTTTTCCTTCCTGCATCTTGTGCTCTGCTCCCTCGTGTTGGACCCTCTTACATTGTGTCTGTTCTGTCTTGTCTCTGAATTTCAAATCGTGTACTTCCATTGTATTTCTTCGGTTCCTTTTATCTGCTAATGAAATAACTCTGAGCTCTCCTACTCCTTCTATGCTCTGCTAGGTCCTTACTTCTCTGTGCGCGTTATCCTTCCTCAATCTTGCTGCAATTTGAAATGCAACAAACATTTTTCTTTTGCAGACTGCCATCAATGTGGTAGTCAATCATGCCACATCTCAAAAGTACCTCTGGGGCTTCCGAATTTGCAAATTTGGCCAGTTGCCACTGCGCAACAAGGAATTAACGGCTCACATTATACATCACAATCATTTTGGCTGTTTCTCAGAGGCAAGGGGGGAAAAAAACGCAATGTGTGTCTGTGTGTTGTCAGTGACATGTAACTATGGAAATGGTGGCTGCCAGCACACCTGCGACGACACAGACACGGGGCCTGTGTGTGGTTGCCATCAGAAGTATGCCCTCCATTCGGACAGCAAGACCTGCATCGGTGAGTGATAGACAAGCTTTGTCACACATAAGTATGCGCCCAGTTCATGAGTAATTTGAAGGTTTTCACAGCGCTACAGATGTCAAACTGTAACATCTGCTAGATGATAAAGGGCCTTGAGCAGTCAAAGTGGAGCATAGATGATTTTAAAGGTCTCCTCCTACTGCCCCCATCCTTGTTGTATTTAACTGTCAACGCTGGCAAAACAGGGAGCTACAAGCGAAACGGGGCTGAGGAGGAGAAACTGAGACTCCTGAGATTGAACTGTCAAAGGAGTGATTTTGAAATACAGCAAGCTGTGGAAGAAATAGGAGGGACAGTGAAGGAGAAAAAAAGTAAAGGGCAATAAGTGAAGGGAGAGCAAATATACACTTAAGTTCTTCATTTATTTTTGCGACCAAAACTAGCTGACGTTTTGTCAGTTGGGGTATTCTTTATATAGTTCTCTCCAGTTTCCCAGGTGCTATATTTTTAACCATTATTGTATGTACATATTGAAAAATGCTCAGTCCAGTTGACAGCACATATCCATGACATGCTCCAACTAACAAAAACATATTTTGTAATCACAAGACCTCAACATAAACTTCCCAGAGTCATGAAATGATTATCAACCCTATTCAAAGGCACATGCTGATGGTATTGGAATGTGACTATAGTATCCGCGAGCTCAAGACTACAGTATTAAACACAAAACGCAGTCTGTGGAATGACAGCACCTTTCTCTTGCTTTGTCCAGCTCACTAGTGAGCCAACATGCAGACTGAAGTGACAGTGGAGGCCTTTTTACAAAACATGTATAGTTACAGCTCAGTCTGTCGACAGCACCTCTATCCCCAGGAGGTTTTCTGAGGAGAGTTTAAAGTATGTCCGCTCTGTTGCAAAACTCAATCTAAATACATGTTACACAAAATATAACTGAATTTGTGCATTCAAATTTGCTGAAAATAGTTAATCACACATTTCAGTTTTGAATATGAAAGTCAATTATCAGCAGCACAAGTGGAAAAAAGAGAGGAAAAGTTTGCAAGTATTTCTATTTCACTTTTATTTTCCCTATCATTGAATATCCATTGTTTGGATTTTGATGTAAACACGCACTGTGTATCTTCCAGGTAAAATTAATTTTAGCGAAACAAAGAGACATTGATTAAACAAATATCTCTATCCCCTTACAAATGTTAAAACATGCAGACTGCTTTCTTCAGTTAATGCCACATGTGTTCAATGTTTTATAAGAAATTTCAGCCATTTAAATGAAGAGGAGCACCTGTACTCTGTTTGGAATCATTTCTGTCAACCAGATTTACATAGAGATAAAACCTGAACATGGAAAAACAAAGGTGTCGGGGAAGATGAGGCTGAAGAACCACAGGATCTTCTTTTAAAAATTACTTAGTCATTTGTAAGGTATGAAGAATGTAAGAAATGCCATCAAACTTCAGCCCTTTCAAGATGCAGCAGTCATTGAAGACACCATCCATTGCTTACAGTGGAGGAAGATCTAGGAAGATACTGTAGAGAAAAACATGATTTGTTTGTCCTGTTTGTGACCTCTTACCGTGTTTTCCAGCACATCGTGCAGAAGGAAAAGGCGGAAAGTTCATTTTATGGATCTTTTTATTTGGTACATAAAGGAGATATATTGGGTCTTTGTAGTCTTTATGGATGGAAACCTGCTGATCTAGTTCATACACACGTTGTGATTATGCCCAGTGGTGTTGAATAGTGTTCAAGAAAAAACATATTTTGTATAATGGAAAATTAATAAGTGATTCCCCTCCTGCTGTAATAAACAGAGCAATTCTTTCAAAACTTGATTAACTTTGGGAGCATGTACAACCAGAAGGAGTCAACTCTGTCTGGGTTACTGAGACCTGGCTGACACCAAATCTGTTCTGGCAATAATTACTGAGCAATAATTTCCATTTTATTATTTTACTCATCATCAAACTGTGTGGTTGTGTCAGTGCCAAAATATTATTACATTTATGTGTTTGTGGAATATTAGAGAATACTCTGCAGTAAATTCTATTACAGAAAGTTGTGTTTTGTTTATCATATTCCCATAGTAGGTACTGTAGCACCTTGACCTCATGAATAGAAAAAATCAGTCCCAGAAAGATTTTCATTGCCATCTCATCCGTTGATTTGTTGGTGTTAGGTTCACCGGCTGCTAATTCAGGCTTTTGCTTTTATCCGTCCATGTTGCTCTTGGGTCCAATAAGGGCTGTTCAACTCTGGTTGCGTTTTGTTGTGGGATATGTGTCCCTGAAACCGTTTATCTGGCAGAATAGGCTTGAAAGGAGTGATGAAAAATGACAGACAAAAACAACCACTGAATCACATTACAGTTCTTTCGTCTCATTCTCCTTAGAATCTTTTTTCCGAAAATTAACTTGTTAGTTCCATTCTGCCCTTAGCAAAGCTCTGATATGTATGTGTCAGTTGTTTGAGCAATTGCAGGGAAAACTTGTATGTTAATTAGGAGAGACTCTCCCTGTTTTGTTCAGCACCCCTTCAGCATCACACCTCCAACTATCCACAGTTGAACATCCGGCTGATTCAGCTGTTCTTTCATCCAGGACGTTTTTGCTATATATCACTTAATTAATGTTGGACTATGGCATGTTTTACAATGTTCATATTTCATGTCAACACCAAAATAATTTCATATATGCATTTGTAGAAATGACATGACTGCAGGATTGGCAAAATTATCAGTCACTTTTCATTTGTCATCTAAGCAAAAAGGATGTGTACGCCTAGTTATAAAAATGTACTCAGAAGGATCCCTACTGTGAATGCGTTGTCAACTTGTTCAGAATGTTCCTGGTCGATTGAATTCAGAAATGTCGATGTTTTGTGTTAATGTGCTGTTTTCTCTGTGAGCAGAATCACAGGAATTCCCTTCACTCCTCTCTCCCTCTCGCCATCCTCCTATGGAATTCAGCTGCTTGGATGCAGCTTGTCACATTTTGATTGCCAATAACCTTTTCTTTTGCAGCCAACTTTGAAGACGGGAGACCAAAAAAAAAAATCTTTGCGCTGGAATCAACAGAAAGCAATGGCAGCTAGGGGAAAAACTCCTCTCCTCTAATGTCACTTGTCCATTTTGTCTTCTTTCTGTCTCTCTTTTTCTCTCTGATAATTTGCTACAAGAAAGGACCTCCATGTCTGTGGTCCCATTTGTGTCCCTTTTGCTCTGTGGGTATACTTCTGACCCCTCTTCCCCTCTGTCTAGCACTTTCCCCTCTTTCCTCCTACAGCTTCCTCCCAGCACTCCCTCCTCCTTCCTCCTCTTCTCCACTCTCTCTGTTCTGCTCTGGTGATAGTAACTGATTGCCTGTCTTGTCTGAGCATCTGTGTCTTAGTTGAAATCAGGTTGGAAAAGGGGACAAATGGATTAAAGTCCATGTTGCACATTCACTGCATGAGAGGAAAGAAAGCAAACAGAAAAGAATTTCGAGGAGGGGTGGTGGGGTCAGGGCAGCCTCGTGACCAACTCTGTGGACATCTCAATTGCAGCCTGATCTTAGGTAGAAGAACTCCCACTAAACCTCACTGACCCTCCTCCTCCTTTTTCACCGCCTTCTCATCCTCCGCTTCTACATTTTTCCATGACAAAAAGCAAATTGCCTTGCTGATGCTGGACAATCCAAAAAACCTGTTAGTGAGCAACATCCTCCCCACCTTCCTCTAGCCCCATTCACACACGCGCACACATGCACACACACACACACACACACTCACACTCACACCTGAGACACAACTGACCACTGTGCCTCACACTAGCCCACCGATCACCTCGGTCAGGCCCTCTTGGCAGCGACCTTCACCGCTCCTTCATACTCACTCCCCTCCTTTACTGCATGTCTAAATTAAGACGTCACATCCGGGATCCTTTTCTCCGTTACTAATCTCCACTGCTCCTTTTTGTTTGTTTGTTTGTTTGTTTGTTTGTTTGTTTGTTTGTTTGTTTATTTATTTATTTAGTTAGTTAGTTAATTAGTTAGTTAGTTAGTTAGTTAGTTAGTTAGTTAGTTAGTTAGTTAGTTAGTTAGTTAGTTAGTTAGTTATTTGTTTTTTTGGTTTTTTGTCCTTTGTATTCGTAACCAACTGCATGGGGGTGTCTAATCTTCATTTTCCTGTGGTTTCCCTTTTTAAGATTTTCTGTTGCAGAATGACATTATTATTATTATTATTATTA
>OMPJ01015077.1:41641-69085 GCA_900312935.1 Carapus acus | reverse complement strand
GAAAATGCTGTAGATTCGGACATTACTTCAAAATGTGACTCTTTTTTCTTTTTTTTTAAATATAAGTTGATTTTCTTTAACATTACATAATTGATAACGTTTTGAAACATTATGCAAAAAAGTTCATATTAGTCAAAAAGGCTTGTCAGTGACCATTAGAAATGGGACATCTTTCCTATTAAATGGAGTATGCAAGCGATCATCTGAAAATTGAACAGTTACTGTGGTTAATAGAAATTAAGTGCTTAATATTGATATTTTTTTCCCACCGTTTTGTCATTGTTGATAATTGTTGTGAGAAATCATATACGTACGTGATCAGTGTCTTCACATAGATGAGTCTCGTTAATCATTATTAATAACTTAAATATAAAATTTAGTAAATTTGTTATTTCAGAAGAGCGTATCAAACTGGTAGCCCTTCACTGACTCGATACCCATGAAGTAGCCCTCAGCATCAGAATGGTTGGTGACCCCTGCCCTAACATATGTCTGAAAATGTGCCTCTCTCTCTCCATCAGGCTGTGCATTCACCATGGGAGCAGAGAGACATAAACACGGTAAATCCTTAGAACCTTTATTCAGCCTCCGACGCAATCATGTTTCAGCACCGGCCATGCCTCCATAAAAAGCTCGACAATTGGAGAGCGAAGTCAGGCTACATGTGATCAGGTTCAAGGGTGCGTAATTGGAAGGGGGTGCAGCCGCCCCTCAGCTGGGTGCACAGCTGGCTCCCAATGTCGGCGCAGCCTCACCTGCTCCGTCAATATCTCCAGGGATTATTCTCTCACCCCCCCACCACACTTTGTCCTCCTTCAGTCGCTCAAAAAAAAAAAAAACAGCTGATCAGCCTGTGCATATATGTGATCATCACCCACACGTGTGTAAAAATACCCTTGTTGTGATTGTAAGCACAAGCTGACTATTTCCAGGCTGCAGCGAGCGATAAAAAATCTTCCCGCAGAAAATGAGAACATAAAGCTTTACACAGTGAACTCCTCGCCGTCTCCATCGCGTCTCAAGGGCAAGATAAGAGCAGACGCTTCCCTCTGCGGCTGTGCTCTCTCTTCGTCTTTTTTTTTAACCTCACCCCCTCCTCCCTTCCCTTCCATCTGCAGCAGATGGGAATAAAACAAATCACACAGTGCTGGGGGGCAGGATGCGTCGGGGTCAGGGGGAGAAGCTCAGAGGTCCGCGCTGGAGACGGACGGATTGGGAGGCCGCATTTTGCACATGCCGTCTAATCAAATATACGGAGGGAGCGGAAGGCAGGATTTAGAAAGCAGAGATGGCGCTCAGATTAGGGGTTTTATGGGACAGCGTGATCAGACGCAGAGACACAGCCCAGACTCGCGCGCGAGGCACATCGGCGCACGCTGGGAGGTGGATGAGACTGCGCAGGAGGGGGAGGACAGATAAAGTTGTTAGTATTGACATTCCAGCAGATCTCATTCTCAGTCATATTGCGAGTGTGACGAGCGCAATCAGCTGAGAAAGGGAAATGGAAAAAAAATAAATGGACTGGCAGTGGGGAGGCTTTGCAGAAAATCACTTTTCCTTGTTTACCTGATCTGAGTCAACCGATCTTTACAGACGCTGGCAATTACAAATTATTACACTTAAACGCTTTACTGAACGGAAGTCAATTTTGAGAGCGGGGAAGCGCTGATATTTGCGGCTCATTTAGCGAGAGAGGAACAAACTGCACACAATTACACTGTTGGATTAAAACGATGTGAAACAGGCTGAACTGCTTGCAGCGTGAGCGCACTCGATCAATCAGCCTCAGCCAATGGAAAGGCACGCAGGGGCCTCTGCTGTGTGTTTTGTGCAGCACTGGAGGGCGTCATATAGAGAAGGTCAGAAACAGCAGATAGACAACTGGCATAATATGTAAACAGAATCAACCAAGGTGGGACAAATTCGGATTGACGTGACTATGATGCAATTTCCTCACAGAGGGGCAGTTTTAAAGAAGTTTTTAAGAGAAAGAAAAACATGTCACAGAGAAAGAAAAATATGTCATCAGGTGGCTGTTGAAATAACAGCCCAGCTGAGACCAAGAAGCCTGTTTACACCGCTTGGCCTTGATATCAACGCGACAGTGTAGGCGTGGATATTTCTTACATGTTTCTGTCAAGTTTGATGACAAGCGTAGGGACAAGACCGTGTGTGTGTGTGTCAGTCCATAGCCAACGTGGAAACGCCTGCACAATTTAGTGCAGCGCACCTGTTTGTCATCCTTAATCCAGTGCTTATCCACTCAGGGAAATATTCATAAAAAAACACACACACAGCATCAGCCTCAGCTGACACAGCCATCAATTTCCTGTTCCTACCTGCCTGATGACGGGACAGGTGTTCACCTCAGTGAGTGGGTGGGCGTGTGGGCGAGCCAGGGAGTGTGTGTGTGTGTGTGTCGCCGACAGCACCAAAGCACATGCAGTGTCTGAATTACACGGTGACAGTGCAGAGTCGGGGGCAGTGGTGAGGAGGAGGCGGAGGAGGCTGCTAGGGAGGCAAAACGAATTTGCTATGACAAGAACCAGAGCTGTCACATGCACCACGACCAAACGGCACGGACAGCACATATCAAGCCAAAACCCACGGCGAATGGGCGGAAGAGCTGAGAGAGAGAGAGAGAGAGAGAGGGGAGGAGACAGAAGCGATGGATGGGGAAGGAGGACGTGTGTGTCAGTGTGTGGGATGCAGCTGAGACCTATCCAGCCAATAGCAAACTTATCATGCACGGAAAATGGAGAAATACTGGCGAACCATAGGGACAGATTAGTGAAGTTCACCGAGCTCAAACTGTTTCAGGCCTCTGGGGCCACTGGGGACACAACAGCTTTCCCCCCGCAATGATACGGATCAAAGATTTAAGGCATGGATCCATGTGTTAACAGAATGATGTTGTTCGTCCCCAGTGTTTTCCAAAGAAGAAACAATGGCTGAGGTGCATTGTCAAGTTTCTGTTCAGGAGAACGTAAACAAAAACTCAGCGTTTAAGCAGTCAGCAGAGGTGACAACATGTAAATGTTGGAGAAATGGTTAAAACTCCAGATAGCTGGCACAATATTACTACTGCGTTTCCTTGTTCAGATTTAGTTGGAAATTCACTTAGCTTCAGTTCAATTCAAGTAAATCCAATTCAAATGCATAATGCTGGCGACAACCAAAAGAACTTAAGGCCAAATGAATGAAAAGGAGAAAAGCTCCAGAGCAACACTGTGAATGGGGAGATAGTTTCATTGTTGTGAAGTGTGATGGCGTGTGAAGACTCCATGCATTGCATCTGGCCGACGCGTAAACAACCATTAGCAGCCTCTGTTAGAGAAACTCCGTGGCCTTAAAGCAGCTCATTGTCCAGAGCTATTACTGCAGCGTTCCTCACTGAATAACTTCTGACATTCCTGGAGAGGAATCCTCGGACCCCTAACTCCTCCCCGAGCCACGTCCCCTCACACACCCACACCTTCACATCGGACTACTGACCAGTGACAGAGGAAACACAAGCAAGCACCACACCAGATAAGATGGGATACTTATGAGGAAAACAACTATCCTTTGCTAATCTGGTAGTAACCACAGCCTTACAACTTTAATCGCCATATTGGATGTCACAGTGTGGCGGGGTGGAGGAGAGGAGGCGGAGAGAGTTGGAGAGGGAGAGAGAAAAAGAGAGGGAGGGGGTGTGAGAGAGAGAGAGAGAGAGACAGGGACAGTCACCACTATCACTTAATGATGAGGGGGGAGGCACAGGGCCGGCCTGTGACTGACACAGAGGAGGATGAGGAGGAGGAGGAGGAGGGGATTGTGGGAGATTAAGTGAGCTCTGTGGCATTTGTTTTACACCGTAAAGCACTGCAGGATGTTTGTAGGGAGGCAATCTCATTTGGGACGAGCAGGAAGCCAGCAGGGACGGTTAAAGTTGGATGAGGAGGAAATAGAGAGCGGTAGTTTGGTCCTGCAGCACCTCTGGGGCCACCATCTGACAGGCAGATACAGCCAGAGCGGCAATACTGACACTATTTGACAGCAGGTGAAAGCCTTGAAAAGTCACAGCTTGGAGAAGTCGGTGAGGTCGTAGTCATGTGTTGTCACTGAGTAGGTAACTCGGATTTACTTTTCGTCCAGAAGGGGGATTTATGATGTGACACTACTTGTTGAGTCGCGTGGACCAGGTGTGAACTTTCTCTTCAAATCCAAAGTCTGTAAGTTAACAACAGTCATTTATTTGAAAGTCATTAACAGATATGAATCTTAATTATTGTGCCAATTTGAGTTGGCCACCGCGCTGCCTGTAACCGTCATAATTAAGAGGATTGAGGGATTATTTCAGTTATTAATTTAATTGCCGACATAGTCGTACATGCCAACAGGTGAGAATACTTCTGGGTATTTGTCTGTGCCTTTCTTTTCTTGAAGCAGTATGTTTTTACATTCACTCATAATTCCCTAAACTGCTACTTTGGATAGAGACGGAGACCGAGACACTACCCACAGTCTGTTAAAGACACAATTATTGATTGGGTGCTGACATCGTTTACACATTCAAATAAATGAGGCAGTTGATGGGTGAGGATAAGAAGATGACACATTCGTGTCCTGCCACAGTTCTGTAATCATTTAATCTTTTAGCGAACAACTTCGGTTGTCTCCCCCTGATGGGTGACACCATGCTCTTTGAGCATAACCTCTGACCTCCACCTCTGACCTAACTGTCCTGTGCTCAGCAATTAACAGGTGTTGACAAAGTGTTGACAAAGGCGAAGAAAAACTGTGTTTTGACGAGAGGGTGGAAATACTGCATGGATGTACACATCCACACACACTACTGTTTCCTCTTCGATTCTCAGGGAGCAGCCACACAGAGGGAGGTCAGACCAACCACCATGATCGCTCTCCTCCTCTCGGGCTACTTCCTGATGGTGCCCTGTCTCCTTCCCGTCACCTCTCTCCTGTTACCTCCACCGCCCTGCCCATCAATGTGCCTGTGCACATCCGACACAGTGAGCTGCAGCTCCTCCGGCCTGAGCAAACCTCCTCTCTCGCTGCCCTCCTACGCCCTCACCCTGGACCTCAGCCATAACTATCTCTCCTGGTTAGGCCCCAGCAGCTTTGACCACTTGCCCAGACTGGAAAACCTCCACATGTCCCACAACCAGCTCCATTCCTTGGGCCACGGCGCGTTTCACAATGTTTCCAGCCTCAGGCATCTCGACCTGTCCTCCAACAATCTGCGTGTGGTGGAGCGGCACTACTTCCACGGCCTTTGGAGGCTGGAGGAGCTCCTCCTGTTCAACAATAGGATCGATCAAGTGGAAAGCAGCACTTTGATCGGTCTGAGCAGCTTGAAGAAGGTCTACTTCAGCCTCAACCAAATCACAGACTTCCCATTCTTCTCCATCCAAGACCACAGTCATCCCTTCCTGACCATGCTCGACCTGTCTTCCAACCGCATGATGACTCTGCCCTGGGAGGACGTGAAGGCCCTGCCCGGTTTGGTGCAGCGGGGGCTGTATCTCCATAACAACTCCCTGCTCTGCGATTGTTCCATGTACAGCGTGTTCTGGCACTGGGAAATCAGGGCCTATGACTCACTCGCTGACTTTAGGGACGAGCACACCTGCATGATCCGTGGGGAGCCCCGAGCCTCTATCCGCTTCTTGCGAAACAATCGCTTCTTTCACGACTGCAATGTGGGAAAAATGGACTCAGAGCCCGGCACGACGCTCCTGGCCAATGTGTTTGTTTCGGAGGGAGACACAGTGCGTCTCAACTGTCAAACACCTCTGCTAGACGGAGACCTCTCATTCACCTGGCTGTCCCCCAGCAAGGGGTACATCATCCCGGCCAACAGCGACGACACTTTCATTAGCCTGTTTCCTAATGGCACCTTGGAGATCCGTGCAGCCAAGGTCAACGACTCGGGCCTGTACGTGTGCACGGCTCTGGATATTAAACAGGCCCTGAATGCAACCCGGGAGGTTAATGTGACGGTATTTCTGCCCATCAGTGAGTCATTCAACACAGGTTACACCACCCTGCTGGGCTGTGCGGTCACCATGGTGCTCATCCTCATGTACCTCTACCTCACCCCGTGTCGCTGCAGCTGCTGCAAACAGCCCAAACCTCTGACTGGACCCATCGCCACCTATCAGCCGGCCGGCTTTCCCTCTGGATTCTCGCCACCCAACAGAGACGACTGCAAAATCCAAGGGGACAAGCACCTCGCATTCATAGGATCAGTGATGGGTGAGAAGGGAGCAGAGTGGTTGCCTGAAAGTTGAGATAGACTAGTGTACATAGGTGGAGGGAGGAGGGAGAGCGGGAGGAGGGGGAGGAGGAGGAGGAGGAAGAGGAGATCTCCAAAACAAAAACAAAACTCCTTAGTCAGGAATTAGAAATGACATATGAAAATAAATCATTCTGGCCAGTGTATTAAAGAGAAAAGAACATTATGCCCTCCAGACATTTGCTAGCCGCCATAACAAGGCCCCTCTGCACAAAAAGCAATATTCTGTGCTCCAGTTCTGCATCCTCACTGTTATTTGGCCAGAAGCCGAAATGAAAGATTTAACTTTGGTGTATTGTCCTCACTGTACTGACATTTCTAAATCGCAGCTGAGCCATTATCATCCCAGGAAAAATACACCTAATAACTTTTCTATGTACTCAGGTACAGGTGCTTCTCTGAGGGAAGGTTTCTCTTCGCTCTTGCAGTCAATCTGTTTTATATCTCACACACACGATTTGTTTCGCAAGGATTAACGTCTTAGGAGACGTTCTGGGTCTCAGCCTGTACCGTACCAACTCCAGCATGTGTAGCATTCTTTGTACTGTGGAGGTGCCGTGTAATTAGACTACGAATTATATGCACCAACACAAACTTATCTCATCTATCTATGCATAGATAACTCTTATTGCTCCAAATGCTTTAATATTCTTTTCCTTTGTTCTGAATAAATGATCTGTCTCCCAGCATTGGCAAATATGGTGTTATTTTGGAGGCAGCACATTTGAATAAATGCATTTACTTAAGTGATGATTATCATATTTAATGAAAAACTGTGAGCAATAAAAGCAATAAATTAGGGTATGCAGAGGCTATAACTCCCAACAAAAAAACAAGCTCCCTGTCTGCTGTATGAAAATGGCATTTGAGAATGACTGACTTCTGACAGGCTGACAGGACGGTAAACAAATCACAACTGAAACCAGGAATCAGACAATATGCACTCAATGGCGTATTAGACACAGCCAGCAAAAGAAAACAAGCCCAAAACACAGACAGGAATGTCAAATGCTGACAAGGACAAGCTACAAATGTTCATTTTCCTTACTCAAGAAGAGCATCATGCTTCAAAAGACAAATATTCTGCACAACATCAACAAGTCTCGGCAGGTGTGAGGGATCTTAAATGGCTACTATGAGAAATAATGTAGGATGAGAACAGTAGGTCTTCACATGAAACAGCAAAGAGCACACAGTGGGTTGGTGATACTCAAAGCCTTAGAGAGACAAAGTGAGAAAACAGATCAATTCCTCTAAATGTCAGCATCTACGCCGTTTACAGGAGGTATTTTTAATCTGGATTCAAATGCCGGATGGAAGCGGGGATTGCAATTAAATTGGATGGGATTAGACCTAATCCTTCATATTAAGTCGTGAAGACGCTGTCAGCAACCACAGATCTGGGTCGAATATCTCACACAGGGGGAATCATGCACTGAGAGGAAAGGCCCCACATTTTCAATAGTCTGAAATCCACAGAGATTAAAGCAGTTACGTAACTGAAACGCAAATTTTTCACAACAAAAACCTGACGATTATATTCAACAGCGTTTCAAATGTTCTGGCCCTGAGTGAGTCTTTGGAACAGTACATAAATTACAGAGAGAAAAAAAACATTACGCAATCGGTGGTCATGTACCCACATAATGTACCCTTAAACAGTCTGTACTGACCTTTGTTTACGCTGCATCTGATGAAAAGACAAAAAGATTAGGTTTTAGGAGATTACCACAATGATAAATAACAGGTGCACCGTCAGTTTGCTTTGTTTTTAATCCCCATAAATCTAGATCTGGGCTCTGACACAGCACACACAGCTGCATTTGGATTTATTGTTAAAATACACAGAGGGCATGATGTGAACATTTCATTTCAGACTCTCGTGTTGACGATGAGCCTGCACGTGACCTTAGTTATGCAAGAACCCTGCTAATGTCAAACTAAACCTCTTGATGTTTAATGAAATGCACATCTTAGCTACATTTAGTGTCCATAGCAAACATATCTGCATCAGAGATCAGAGGTGTGAGAATGCACAAATACAGATTACGCAAGAGTACCACAATACTGCCACTGTGTAGATTTACACTTCATAGAGTCCATTGAACATGTCGCATCTCATTATTCCACAGCCCTGACTTAAGGCTCATCATTAGGTTTATCATGGGATGCTCCAATGAATGAGTCAGATGTAAAGATGAAGTGATGCTTGAAAATGTGTCATTCGCTCATGTTGCATCCTCCACCGTGCTGTGATGGAACACACACTTCTTCCTTTCCCACACTTGGCTGCAGTCCAAGAAATCCCAAATCAGTTAGAATCTAATTAGACCTGAAAAGGAGAATTTTCTTTTCGCCAGCAGAAGAGAGCTGAATTGCTTCCACTGGTCCGGGGCTTCCTTGACTAACAAAAGAGCTTTTATAGAACTGTTCTAATTACAAAGCTGCGATCAGAGGAATGAGGCATCAACCAGCTGCAGCACTGAGCCGACATTCACGTTTCCTCGAAACTGACATCTCCATACATCTGACATCCAATGCTGTTCAAACTCTCGTCTCAGAATATCTGCTCAAGAAACACACACACAAAAACATGCGCGTGCGCGCACACACTCAAGCACACACACCCACAAAGGCACACTCACATTCATCATATCTTTCCACCCTCTGCTCATTTCTCTTTTCTTGGAGGAAGGCCGGTCACTTCTTCAAAAAACACTTAAGTGAATGTGGAGCGCTACACACCAGACAACAGGCTGTTTATCACTGCGTTGCATGAAAAGTTAGCGTGGAGCCACGTACTGGGCTTGCACATCAGCTCTCTCTCTCTTCAGGGCAACAGGGAACATCTGGATTTACACCATGTCAGGCAGAGTTCAGCTGGAGCACCATGGGACAGTGCACTTGAACGCCCCATTAAGCAAAAGTGTGAATCTATCAATTGTCAACAAATCCGAGTCTCTTCACAAAGCCGAATATGTGTGTGTGTGTGTGACATTTTTGTGGTCATGTATGATCTGATAAGAATCTGCATAAAAATATTAAGCTGTGTTGGCACTCTTGTCTGTGTGTTCTTTGGAATAATGTTTCAGGTGTGCAGTTTTGTCACTGTTACAGATACAATATATATAAATGTAAGTAGCACACTGAAATATTGATTTAATTTAATCTGTAATGCTGATTTGAATTAAACTTAACATACCAGTTACAGATTTGAATTTGAACCAACATTACAATGTACTACTTTATGCATGAGTTTGAGAGCAATGTTTGAGTTTCAGAACCTGTGCAAGGTTCATTAAAATTTTAAAAGAACCTCTGTCATATTATATGACTTGTGAAATTGCAGGTAAGGGAAGTCTTGGATCAAATGTTGAGTGTTAAGAATATTCATTGCATCACTAAATTACGTTTTAGCAGCACCCATCAACTCCGTTCCCGGCATTAGAAGGCAGCAGCCTCTAATAAAAAGCTGCACTAAAACGTTAATGAGTAGATGAAGGGTACTGGGGGAACCAGAGAGCCGAGCAGAGACCCACATATTCTCTCAGAAGGCTGGATGAGACGTCAGTTTGATAAAAACACGTTTTAGTATGACTAACATTCAATGGCTGAGCAGTGACAACACATTAGAAAATTGAGAACGTTCTCTCCCTGTAACCCCATTGCATTTGTAGATATTTTAGTAACCAAAAGTGTCTCCAGATAGCTGGATTAATTTGGAGCGCTTCTGTCCCCTACCGACTGGACGCGGTATCGCAGTTGCAGATGGTAACGAATGAGGGGGAAAGAGTGAAAAGGTACCCAATTTAAACCCAGTTTAACCCAGGGGAGATAGTTATCAGGTAAATTCGATAAGCCGGTTTAACTCCATGATGCAATATCAGTGGATGTGATTATTTCCAACACACACACAACCACAGACTCTATTCACATTAAACATAAATGCATATTATTTCATGATTGCAGTCTTGCTTCACTTTCGCTACAAGCACAGCTGGTGTACCCCTGAGCAAGGCACGTACCCATGGGCCGGTCAGCTGAATCTCACCTGTATTACGATCAGAATGGCTCGTAAACAGGCGAGCAAGTTATCCTCAGAACGTAAAAGTCACTTCATGTGACTTTATGATTACTGCTCTCTCAGCTGTGATCAACTCATACGAGACAATTCATGAAGGGGAACGAGTTGTTTACAGGAGGTTAGTATGGACCAGAGCTTTATTATTCCAATAACAGGGCATGGAGGGAACCGAGAAGGCCCGCGGCAGTCACGGTGAAACAGCGCCCCCTGGTGATCTCTTTTCGGCGGTGTTCGTAGGGAGTCATGATAGCATGGATGAACCCTCACAGAAAACATGGCCCCTGAACAGCTTCTCCGATTTTCTCGGTGATACTGCTGTCGGGCAAATGGCCCCAACAGCGTGCAGTGCAACAGGATTTAACACACAGTGCTCTCAACACAATGCTACACAGCTGTAAAGATCTTAAGTTGTGTATTCTCTGCCTTTCCTCATAGATACATTTTACAGGATTCCCAACGATAACAGTAACACTGAACTACTTGTTGTTTGTTGTCTAATCATGTTGAGTCAGCTGCTGTATGATATTGGTGCAATGCAATAAATAACATAATCATATCTGTGATTGCAATGATGACAAGGAAATAGGAAATAATTCTGATACGCTGGAACCTTTGTCTCTGCGACAACAACTCCAGTGTTTCAGCCAGTGTTATGGCACTGCTTGGACAGCATTGCTTCACGAGGTCATTGCTCTGTCCTGATGTGCAAGGTAACATTTGCAAAAAAGACTTACCATGTGGTAAGTCTGGGTTGAATGATCAGTGGGTGATGTTTGTCTGAAATGTTCAGATGAGACCCTTCAGAGGATGTGACGCTCATTGCTTTGGGGTCATTGAGGTGCTCAGAATGAAAGCCCTCTAACAAGTATGGGATTTTCACGGTGCATTTTCGATGTACATTGTTTCCAGTCTTTTTTGGAAAGAGTTGTGATGTCAAAATCATTATTACTTGCAGTCTGATTACATAGTTGTAGTCACACAGGAGTAGAGTATTTGTGTTACGTGTCACGTACTGCCACCACACACACACCATTTACTACAATTATAAGCACTGGTTAACTTCCATATCTCACTTGAGATGTGCACAAAGCATCACACACACAAGGTCTGAAATGTTTCATTTTAATAGAATTTAGAACAACCAAATATGTAAAATTAAAAAAAAATCTAACCGCAAAAGTGACATGTCATTCACTATTTTTTTTTCTTTAAAAAAATATCAGCCTTTCCCCTTGTTCACAAACCATTTCCAAGTTGGGACAAACAGAACTTATGAGAAATCCAACAAAGTTGGAGGGCCATACTATTTGCTGGCAAATATAAATATAGTGGTTTGAACAGGGTCTCAAATAGCTCACATGGAAAGTGTACGTACAGTTTACATGAAAGGAAACTCGGCACAGCCAGTATCAATTACTGTAGAAAACCAAGTTCCTTGTTCATGATTTAATTCATTGTATTTATGACAAGTAAATATGTACATTCAGCCCACTGTTATAGTCTCTGCTGTCTCTGAGTTGTGTCGCCCCTTCCAATGCTTTTGATTGTCTATTCGGGGGGGTAATTGTGGGGGTATGAGTAGTCTGTGTAGTAGTCCTGTCCCCCTCCTCTGCCCGCTGGATAACCCCACGGGCATGGTCCACCTCCAGGTCCTCCCCCTCTTTCATGTCCTCTCCCTGGCCGCGGCCAAAACCCCATAGGTGGAGCTCCTCTACCTCGGAAATTCCCATAACAACCTGGGCCCATTCCGCCCCGCATAGGCCCGTGGTTCATCTGTCCAGGCATGATACCCCCATAGCCTGGACCGCTCATTGGGTGCATCTTGGGTCTGATTCCCGAACCCCCCCTTGTGGGTGCTGTCAGAACTCCCGGGGGAGCTCCAAGTCTGTCTGCGCAATTCATTGGAGTCCTGCACCCCTGACTGCCAGGGATGCCGTTTCCGTGCGAGTCGGCCCACTCCTGCTTCCGTGGCTGTGCGATTCCACTCTGGTCCTGGGAGGCAGAGGGCGCCATAGGCTGGCTATTGGCAGTCTCACAAGCGCTCGCGCCCAATTTCCCCCATGTGTTCTCCCCAGATCCGCTCGGTGTCCTCTCTTCCTGTTGCGAAACCGTTCCACTGGCATTTTTGGCAATACCTGCCTTGTAACCAGGCTGGGCCATGTCAGTGTGTTCTGTGTATGGAAGGGTGGGGGGTAGGGGGGAGCCCTCCACAGTTGCACTTTGTGGAGGTTGGACGGTGCCAGCGGAGAATGCCCCTGGCCCTCCTCCAGTGTCGGAACTGTATGCGTGACCCAGCATCATGAGGTGAGGCGGGGGAGGAGGTTTGACTGCTAAGGGGAGGGACGGGAGGTTTGCTAGAGGTCCTGTTGTGGCCAGGAGAGGGCTTGCTGGAACTGCAGGAGGGGCAGTGACAGGGGGGCGGTACTCTTGTTCCTGCGTGCTGCTGCATGGTGACGCGGGGTACGCTGGTGAGGCCGTATAGCTAGAAGAGCCCGTGTACGACGACCACGGGGCTGAGGGACACAGGAAGCTCTGATGGGGGTTCACAGGAAACCCCCCCGGCGATACACCTCCGATTTCACCCATCTGATTTTTGAACTGAGAGAGAGCCGTCTTCAGGGTGCTATAATCGGGTATGGTTGGAGTCCTCCCCGGCGTGGTCTTGTTGTCTGGGAGAGGTGGACGAAAGTCGTCCAGGTCTGGGGGAGGAGGTTGCGGAGGGTTCCCCGGTTCACCTTCGTGCCTCAGCTCCAAGGGCTCCACCGAAGCCACTGGCTCGTTATCGTCCGAGTCTAACGACATGTCCTCCTCCTCGACACACTCATCGTGCACTACTGGGAGAGCAGCGGAGATCAGGTGTACAGAGGTAGAGAAGGGCAGAGTTATCAACACAAATGTCTCATTTACTCTCAGTCAGAAGAGAAAACAGGCATTTGAGGTACCATGTTAACACTTGCTCAATCCCATGAAAGTACAGCAAAGAAATTTGTCCAATAAGTGACTTCATTTCACTAGTAAGCATATGAATTACCCACCGGTGGAGGGAGGTGTTGGAAGCTCATTTTGATTGATGGAACCAATCAGGCTGTGAAACCCACTCATAACATCATCAATGCTTGCTATCACTATTCCATTTCTAGAATACTGGAGAAACATCTCAAATGGTCTCTCTGCAAGGGCACAAAAGAATGGACAACGTGTAAAGCACAAATTCAGGCTCATTAACATTTTATGTAGGCAGAGTAATGCTTGCATGTATAGATTGGAGCAGTATTGCTCCTCAGGGGGAGCTGGCTACTAGAAATAAGAGACATTGAACCTCCCTTGACTTCATGAGCACACGCAATGAGAAATCATCAAGGATACGGCAATTAATGACAGAATGAAAATCATTCTCTGTTTTTAACATCAGGCAAAATTCCATTGACGCAGAAATGCGATTCAAGCATCAAAATGATTGACATGACATCAATTCAAGTCTTGGTGCAAGCAAGCAAGCAAGCAAGCAAGCAAGCAAGCAAACAAACAAACAAACAAACAAACAAACAAACAAACAAATAAATAAATAAATAAAGGTGAATGGGAATGAGGGTTACCTGTGAGGAAGATGAGGTGCCGCTGTTGGGTACTCTGAGCCTGGAGTTTGATCAAACATTCCAGATCTGGTGCCTGTCTTGACTGCGTGTCACACTCATGGTACGGTAAGAACTCCACCAAGTGCTTCTTTTGATATGCCGTCAGGAGTGTCAACAGACCCATGGCATTAGCATTTAGCCTGTCAAAAAATTGTGCAGATTAATCAGTACGGTGAAAATCCCCAGCCAGGTGCTATTATTTGAGCTGAGACACCAACCTGCCCAGCTCCTTCAGCTTTTTCTGGGACTTGCAATGCACTTTCCACTGCCAGGGGTGTTCAGGAGTGCTCTGCTCTTCCAAGAATTTCAGCAGCCCTTGCAATCGATCTAAACAAAAGAACAAGACTCGGGTAAGGACACGCCAACAGTTCAGTCACTCTTTTGCGAGCACACATGAGCAAAACGCACCTTGTGTGATGAGGTCAGGATTAAGGAGAAACTCGTCTGATACGAAGAACCCTCCTGAGACAAACAGCTCATTGTACGTGTGGTTCTTAACATCGTCCAGAGAGTCCACTCCGGCAAAGCTCACTGACGGCAGCTTCTTCAACGACACCAGTGCTGGGATCTGTGAGAGGAGGCAGATGTTTTAGCATATACAAGGTTGTGAGAGATCCAAAGTCAGTCCCGACTGATATCAAGACATGGAGCACTGTAACACTAACGAATGCATAAAAGTGAAAGGAGGTGTGGATACCTTGTGCACATGGGAAGCTATGTCCTCATTCTGGATAATGATGAGAAGTTTATCCAGACTACTGCTGCTCTCTAGGAAGGTCTGCGGAGTGCACTCACTATTGCCCAGACTCATCAAATATTCCTTTGTAACAGACATAAAAACAAAATATGTATACTTGATGTGTTCTTTCCTAAGGCACGCACATGCAAACCCACCTAATGTGACTGTACCAGACAAAGGCAGTCATCAAAAGAGAGACAAGGGAAGGGAAAAGGGATTTGGTATATCTCATTACAGGCAGCTGCAGCCCTCAAGAAGTCATCATAAGTTGAAAATTGGCCCAGAAACTCCAGACAGTGGTTACAATTCCTTGAGTAATGTTCACATGTAAAACTTTGCAAACATTCTTGATATAATGCAGGGATACATCTGATGAACTCCCGAGCCAAATGTACTTGCATGCAGGAAAATTGTACCTTGATTTGCTTGCAGACAGAGCTTTCCTCTCCCTCGTCCCCGGAGTATATGTAGAACTTCACTGTGTTCTTTGTGACATCCTTGAAGATCTCTACGAGGCTGCTAAATACTTCAGGTTTGAGCTGGCCAATGAGACTGTTGGTCAGTAAATTGGATCCTGCGGGGGGCAACGGGTTGGGATTGGCGACGACGACTTCTGGCGAGCCGGAAGTGACTTGAGTGGGAGAGTAGACCTCTCTACACACTTCAACACAGTTGGCATCCACTTTAGCATCTGCCTTTGTGGAAACCTTTTCCTTAACATCGCCCAATTTATGATTCTGTTCGGTATCTCCACTCTTGGACTCAATGGGCTCTACTTTGGTTTTAGGAGCTGGATTGGGGGCAGGGGGCAGCGTTGTAACATTAGATGTTGCCAATGAAGGAGCTGGAGATGGGGTCTTAGGCGAAGCAGGTGGAGCTGGGATTAACCTGTCCATCTTCTCGCATAGTGCTTTCACATGCCCCTGGACTGGGACGGAGGAAACGAACGGGGCGACAAAGTGTGAGAAACAGCTCTTAGACTGCCAGGAGTGGCAGACGGGTAACCGTGGGGGCAGCTGTGAGGTATAAGAGATGTGGTGGCTGTTCATGAGTTTTTTAATGGTGGACCCCAGGCAGTGAATTTCCTGGTTCACGATGGTGTCCAGACTGATGGAGGGTCTGTTTTGAGTGTCCTCTGCCACGGGTAGCACTGCTGTCTTTTTAACTTCTACAGCCGGAGTCATGTTTGGCTCGGAGTGGCTCTGTGCAAATGGCTCTGGCTCGGTTTGGAGTATGGGGGAGGGCTCTGCACTGGGCTCAGGCTGAGCTTTCTCTGTGGGGGGGAAGCAGAAGGAGGACATTCAAAAGAAGTAGTTAATTGCTTGCTTAATGTAAACAAAAAAAAATCCAAAACGTCTTTCAAAACAACTATACTAAAAGTGGACATATGTTGGCATAATGTTCTGCCTGCTCAAGTAGGTGAATCTTTTTTGTACCTTCGCAGGAGGGGATTGCCCAAGTTTGGAGGTCTGAACCTTGTTCAATTGTTAATCCTGGGCTGACTGGACTCCCAGGGCTACAGTCCATGTCCTCCTTTAAGAGACAGTTAACCAATATTCATAATTCAGGCCACTGGATAAAAGAAGAGAGGGCTTAATCACATCATAAAGTACTTTGTTCCTCTGATCCATCTCACCTCTGCATAGTTCACTTGAGATGCCTGGTCTTCATTTTTTCTAATGTCTGCGTCGGGGGTAATTGACTCCCTTCCTTCCGTACCTGCTGATGGCTCGATGTGGTTGGACTGAACAGAAACTGAGCCCTGAGCCACAGCTTTGTTGAGAGTGGCAAGCAGGATTTTGAGGAGCCTTTGGGTCTCGCCAACTGCTGAGACGTGGGCGTTGCCTTGCGCCCGGAGGTCAGTGTCGTACAGACCCATGCTCTCCATCACTGCCGCTAGATTGTCATTCTGCCTGCTGTCATCACTGGCCTCATCTGCAACTGAGACGCAACATTGATAATTAATGCATGAAACATACCTGTCTGCATGTTCTATAAAAGAAGTTTAACCAATGGGGAAACATTTTTAGTTTACCAAAAGTTAGTTTTTCAATCAACCCGAATTGTAGGTACTGGACTGTTTTGACTCTTTGTGCTATTGCTACAATTCAATTGGCCATAACCTGGACGTCCTCATCTCTATACGGATTTTTTTTATTTCACCAAAACACAAACTCTGATCCTCCCAGTATTGGTATCAGCTGCATGCACATACAAACACCAAGCCTCAAAACCTGCAGCTGTCCTCACCTCTGCTAGGTTCTCCATTGCACAGGGAATCTGGTCGTTGGTGCTTGTTCACACCATCCCAGTCATCTCCATCGAATTTCCTTTTGAGATTGTTTGAGTTCCAGGGCCCATCATCCCCGCGCTCCTTACAAGGATCCTTCACCAATGCTTTTTTGTGGAGATGGATCAATTTCAACAGCTGCTTCATCTTATCTTTGTCGTACTCATTTTGAGACAGTCGTAACCTCTGGGATTGAGGCTGGGAGTCCACGTTCGACATCTGTGGCACTTGAGCACCGTTTGAATGGGGGAGTTCAGACTTGCGTCGGCTATTTTCAGGAGGAGGTCTCTCCTGGACCCTTTCGTGCAACAACTTCTCCACTGGTCTCTCCGACCTGTCTGAGCTGCTCCAGTCAGAAACAGGACTGTAGTCTGCTGGAATAGGGGCAGTTGTGGGTGTGGAAGTGGGGTTTTGTGCCCTTTCAATTATCTCCTTTGCCTTGGTCAAAGGTAAAACACTGCTTGATGGATTGTGAAAGTAGGAACGCAGCACACCCTCCATGTTGCATTTAGGTCTTTTTGGCGGATGCACGTATACCCGATCGTCCATGTTGTGTCTGTAGTCACACAGGATGAATGGCCGTACGGTGCCCGTATCCATACGCATTAGGTAATCTTGGGCCTGGTGTTCCACACCAGAGCTCAAGTCTTTGCCTGGATTTTGGCGTAGCTTGAAGAGGGCATAGTGCAGAGCTGGTAGAAATGGTTGCAAGGGGGACAGGATCGCTGGCTGGGGCTCTGTAGACATCCACTCCTGTTCAGGCTGTTTAGACGCTGCAATTCAGGATACAAATGTCAGTGCTGATGTGAGATCAAGACAGGTGCTGACGAAGTCCAGTTGGAAAATTCGAACAGCACATTACACTTACCATGCCTGACAACCACTCTTGATTCCTGAAAGATGAATAATGCCTGTAAGCTCCTCTCCACTCGCCCCCATCGCTCTGCCAAGAAATAAACAGCACAATTTTTGGTGTTCTACTCACTATCAAAGGCAAGACCGTGGGTGTTTAGCTGAAATAAAAGGTAGTGCTAAGGAGGACAAGATAAGATGTTTCACACCTCTGGAGTCAAGCATCTGAGCTGTGGACAGCAGGAAAATAAAGCCCCTGTCAAACAAGGACTTAACCAGCACCTAAAGAGGGAGAGGCAAGTAAATATTGTTTATTAGCTGAAACATTCTTTGACAGACAGTGATTCTACCGCTACTATTGAAAGTTAGACTTAGCCATTGTACTCCTTAACTATAAGCAAATCAATGACCAATTCCCACAGCCATATTGATGCAAAACATCTCCCGCCGTGCTGGAACTCAAGATTAAAGAGTTTTCATGGTCACATGCTCACAGGAGGTGCTGTGAAATGAGTTTTCTCATCTTAAAGAAAACTTCCATTTTAGGCAGGTGTATCCTACGATAACAATTTGTGTTTGCCAATCATTCACCATTGATGATTAAAAAACACAAAACACATTGTGCGTGTACCTCTTCAGTGTTCTTTTTTTGAGAGGAATAAATGATAATAATAAAAAAAAGATTTTGTCCACAATAACCTCTCCTATCTAGAGCCTGTTACATCCATGACCCACCATTCTGTCCTTCTCCAGTTTGTTAAGCAATGCTGCCATGTTGCCATTGGTTGGTTTGCCTTTCCCGGAAACCACCTCAAACAGGCTGCAGGACATCCCACACTTCATCACTGTGGGTAACAAGAGGCATGTTTGAATGCGCAGCATGTGAGTAATGGAGCTGCATTATGAAAATGACGTTACGACAAAGTTTAAGGCCCACATACTGTTTTTTTTGTTTTTTTTTTTTACATGTGGCTTTGCTGACCTTCTCGTGATGTGCTGTAGGTATCCCAAGAGAAGAGCACCGCAGGTATCTTCTTTTTTACTTGCTCTAGCTGCATGCCCTGGTTCATCTCCAACTTCTCAGGCCTGGAAGCAAGCAAGCATATGCTACTTGATATCTGTGGCTGGTTTATGTTTTAATAATTAGCTAAAAACATCTGTCTGGTTTCAGTGTTTCTGATGGCAGAGGTGGGTACTCACAGTTTGAAAGGTAAGTATGGACGTGTGGTAGACCGTAAAGAAACAGAAAATAACTCCTGGCCCTTGTTCATTAACGAACCAGTCCACACAGTGTAGCAGCTCTTTCCTGTAATAAAATCATCACAACGGGTCAAATATCAGAAAAAACAAAAAGGCTCTCAAAGTATTTCAGTAGAGGTATGGTCGACAAGGAGTATTCCTTCATATTTTGGCACATTTGTTAAAAATAGGGCATTTGCTTTTAGTTTGGAACTTTGCGCAATGCTGCACGTTGATTCAAGTACTCACACCACTCAAGCAATCAGTTATCAGACCGCTGCAATATACCTCACAATTGCAAGTTGAAAGTAGGGGGCTTCATTCTATTCTATTTAGCTTCATCCATTCATAGTCTCGATTAAAGAGAATTTTAACAGCACCATGTCAAGATAAAGATTATGACTGTTTACCTCTACTGCACTCTGGAGAAATGGTATTAAACCTGTAGGGGCAAGAGGAAAATACATACTTGGAAATTTGACACAAATGCAAGAGACATCAGCGTAAATATGCATTTGTTGACACATTGGACTCTGAGTAATCATACCTGTGTGCAGTCATAGGTGTTGCAGCAGCCTCCTTGCCTTTGTATTGAAATGAAATTATAGCATATGGACAGAGATGCCTCGGCCGTGCCTTGATTTCGTTGAATGCAAACTCGAAAAAATATTGCTGAAAGACAGCAAACGGAAAATAATTGAAGATAATTCACAACCAATACTGTGAACATACAAAAGATAATTGTGGAAGGCATCCAGCATGACATGATACTTGGCTTCACCTGTGTGAGTTCAAAAGCTCTGTATGACAGCAAAGAGGTGACACGATTGGCACTTTTGGACAAGTGACAGTCAAACTTGGGCACAGGCTCCATAGCATTTTTAGGCATGTTCTCATGGATGTGTTTTATCCGGCCCTGAGAAACAACACATACTCGTTGGATAAAACATCTACAACCATCATCATCTGTGTGGAGACATACAGATCACTAAAAGGTAGAGCGTAGAACATTTTCCTTACCCTCATGACTTTAAATACAATCAAGTCACCAAATGAACCTGCTTCAAATGGATTCATTTGTAACAAATCTGAGTACTTGGAGAGATAAACACCTACAGGAAGAAAGGATAATGAATTATAGGGGAAATGTCATATCCATCATTTTTCAAAGCACTGCAGAAAACTACGGCAAGTGCATATTTACATGCTAAAAAAAAGCGAGAATTTTGTTGAAACTGGGGGTGTTTAGTTGGTAGTTATTCCCACATAATGCAGCCTTAACATCATCCTATCCTCCACTATGGGATAAACATCATTCATGACGTGAGACTATTTGCATAAGGTTCTCTTGCAAATTCGCAAATCATTACCCCTGGCATTATGATGACACGAATAAAAATCTAACAAGCCTTCATTTGAATAACTGCATGGAAATACTCTCCATAACACCAAGTCTTTGCAAATCAACACAGAAGTGACAGACCCCTCTAACTTACCCACTGATGGATTTCCCAGTGTAGTAATTCTGGAGTGGCCGACAGACAAACCTTTCTCACAAATCCACTGAAGCTGCAAACACAAAACGACACGCCAACTGTAGAATCCAATCCAAATGTCGGTGATTTTACGTCATGTGGCAGGTAAGTATGTGCAGGCCAGCTCACCTTAGATTTGTCTGGATAAAGGAAGCAGTACGATTCAGCCAGCTCCTGCTCTGTCCGCCCCTCTTTCTTCATTTCTCGTCTTTTCTCAATAAACTGGCAAACCAAGTACAGAGAACCTTTATCAGGGTGACTGCCGCCAATGTCTCTAACTTAGCATTGTTAAAGATTATTGCTCCTTCTGACAGTCGCATTTTGAAACGGGAGACATCGCCTAACCTCTTTCTCCAGCAGCTCATTGTGAATTAGCCGAGCCTTGCAGTAGGTGAAGCTGCCACGTGATGATGAGTCCAGGTAGAACGAGGAGACGATTTTTACAAGGTCTTCAAACTCTCGGCTGTCAGGAGGAAGGAACTGGTACAACCCTGAAGGCAAAAAGGAGAGTCAGTACACCTTGCATGATTAAGTGGGTGGACTGCATCCTCACTTCCTTTACTCCACACACTATTTTGATAGCTCTTCATTTTCAATTTAGGACTGAAATTGCCCAGACACACACAAGCTATTTCAAGCATGTATTCAGCATTGAGGCCAAATAGCACAGAACCTGAGGCAACCTGTACTAGAAATTCATTTGTTTCTGCCTTCCAGTGCATCAAATTGACAAACTTGTTAGGTTAGATGGAAAGTAGAATAAAGGGCACGTGAGGTGCTGATACTTACACTAATGTTAACAACAAACACACAGACCTATCAAGAGGCAGTTTATAAGTGGGTTATTCCCTCAACACAAGAAACACAAGCTCAGTCCTCCACCTGAAGGAGACACTGCGCCTTCAGCCTATAGGCCACCTGCTAGTAAGGACGTTGATCAGGACGCTAGGTACACAAGCACACGTTTTACTGTTTAGTTTGAGAGAGGCATAGGAGTTACACACCTAATTGAGTGCTTGAAAACAGACCTTTATTTACTTCATTGATGTTGACGTGTACAGGTCTACGGAAGTGCCACGATCACAGTGACAAGCCGGAGGCGACTGTCAACGGTCTTAGGTGTCGACACAGACAACCCCGATGTACAGGTGACATCGTTTGTGTGTCTGTGTGTGCGTGCACCTGCCTGGTTCTATAGTGGCATAGCATCAATATAGTCAGTCCATGTTTCTACGACCCTAGCACGTGTGATGTTGAAATGTAGTCAATAAGTTGGAGCCTCTTCGCTGGACACAACAGGGACCGCCACATGTTGACACTTTCGCGGCTGTCTACTGACATCACGACGCTACGAGCGCGACTGGACTCCATAGTGTTTAACAGTGGTGTTGTGGGGCGCAGGACACAAACAAAGTGGGCTTTTCACTAAGAAGGTAGTGAAAGTGACCATTCCAGGCGCCTACACAGCGCCCAAGATGCTTGCTGGCGGTTTTGGACACCGAAGCTGACGGTTACAGCGCTGCCTGCTAAAACCGCTACACGACTGTCCGCACATGAGGGTGAATGGCCGAACTCAGACACAGGTCAAAACACACAGACTAACACATGAATCAAAACAATGAGTCTGGGAATACAAGGGAGCTAGCTAAGAGGTTAGCAACATGCAGCAGCTGAATCCTGAAAGGACAGACTGTTGAAAATAGCAGCCAAAGGGCACCACCTTTACGTTCTCGAATCTTCCTCGGAATTTGAAAATTCCTCCGTGGCAGCTCCTCGCTCGGTTTCTGGCCTGGCAGTGGAGAACCGCTGAAGCTCCTGGCGTCCGGCTGAACACTCCTTCGCCGCTCAGAGGCTTCTTGATCGGGCTTTACACTGTCTCCACATCCAGGCTGATCGCCATTTTGGTTGGCTATGGCCGAGGTGGCGGCTGAATTCTTTGGAGGTTCGCCTCCGTCCGGCAGCAATTCATCCGCCTTGCAGCATTCCGGGTCCCTTTTCCCCGCCGCGTAGGGATTCAGCGCCATTTTTGGGCCCCGTGCACGTTATGCGGCCCGTGTAGCTCTACAGTTTAGGGCGCCGCTTCACACACACACTCTCCTCCTCACCCAGCCTCCGCCATTGTGAAAATGACGTACGCGTTCTTCTCCACCACTGCAAAACGCTGCCGTCACTATGTTTACAGTGAGGAAAATCTGCGCCACCATGCGGTGACTATGTGCACTGCAAAATGAGACAAAACGCTAAAACGCAAAATCGCATCCCACTACATGGCATGTAATTACACTAGACACCGCTGATCTTGGTGTTAAGCAGGTAAGTACTTATGCAAACTTAACACTTTAAGACTCATTCATATTTGCATAGTCAGTCATATTCGGGCTGTTCCATATCAAGACTACATACAGTAGCTCTTCCATTTACCGCTACAAAGAGGCAGATCAAAACTCACTTGCCTTCATGGAACTGTCCCCACTGACACATGAAGAGACATAAATTCCCTTTGTTTTATTTGAAACATTCCTTTTTTAAATTTCTTTTACAAAACAGACACTGCTCTTCCTTGCATTCATAACTTCTGACACAAGTTGGGTTTTTTTTAAACAAAAATTTCTATTTATATATGCTGAACTTGAGTAGGGGTGTGTCTCTGCAGTGACGTCGTCCAGCACGTCCCATGGTCCACTACACCGTCTACACTCTCTGCCTGTTACACACGGGTCACTTATATCTGTCACCTACCGCATGTCCTGCTCAAGACAACAAACTTTACAATGGCCAAATAGCAAGCAGGACATCTAGACAGTCATCCAGGACACGTCTCAGTCTGCTGGAATTTGCTCTTGTGTGATTTAACTGAATATACTGAAGTGAATGTAGCTGAAAATATCAAAATGTAAACGATGATTATGATCATACCTAAAAATATATGCAATGCAATATTCAACCGTGCAATTCTTTCATCGTTAGTTATCTATACTACCCCTGCTGTAAACATCATACTCCTTGTAACGCAAATAATCTTTAAGCCGGTGAGGGAGAGGAAGAAAGCCGATGAACACTGGGGATCTCAAACGCAGGTGAGTGAGGTGTGCTCTTATCCTCAGTCGACACAGGTGCTTCAAACAGCGCACATTTCCTGAAAGACAGCAAGTACCCACATGTCAAGATCATATTTGAGTGGAAGTGTAAAAACTGTGTGGTGGAGATGTTTTACTTTGAATATGACAGATCTCTTCCCATTGCTTCTGCTCCTTCAAGGTGTCTTTGAGTTTGGTGCAGAAAGACACATGATCCGTATAATCAAGCATGATGCGGACCACCTGGCCAGATATGTGCTGCAGCCACGAAACCGTAATCACCTCACAGAACTAGGGAGAAACGTGGATTTGTGGAACAATGGATTGTGTGTGGTTGGGGTATGTGTGCATATATATGATGTGTGTGAAGGAGAGGAAACTTTTAAACAATCTGCCAGAGAATAGATTAACTTAAATTTCAATCTTTTTAACACCTGATAAACTTTTCTCACCACCATATCTTTGATGACTGAGGTTGTCCAAGCGCCATAGCCGTGGCAACTGTCTCCGTAGGGACAATCAAAGCAACGCCTGACATCATATCCATAGTTAAGAATCATTCTCAGCATCACCTCATCCTTTAAGGCCTGCTGAAGTGCCGAGGGAAAGTGAGTGGTGTTGACGCGGGAATAGTAGTTGACATTTGCTCCAAATTTCAGCAAAGTGTTGATCAGCTCATAGTTGCCTTGTCTGAGAGCCACCTGCAAACAGCTGATAGGATCTTGATTCACCATTGCACCAGCCTCCAGCAGTAAGCGCGTGCACTGCATATCATTATTTGAGACGGCAAAAAAGAGGGAGGACCTGCGCTCGTCATCGTAGCTGCGTCGCACCCTTGGGTGCAGCATGAAGTTAGGATCATAGCCTGCTTTCAGAAGCAATTCCAGGCAATGAGCATGTCCACCAGCAGCTGCAGAATGGAGAGGACTCATCCCACTCTCCTTTACAGCATCATGATCAGTCACTGGGATCAGCTGCTTCAACGCCCTGTCAGAGAAGTGCGCTTCAGGGACATGGTTGTGGTTTAAACAAAGTCATTTCAAAGTATAAAGGTAATAACAGAGGGCTTCCTCACAGTATGTGTCCATGGTATGCCACGCGATGAATGGGTAGGTGTCCGCTTGGCAGAGGCTGGTTGGGATCGGCTCCATGCTCCAGAAGTAAGGAGATTATATCAGGGTTGCCAGACGCCGCTGCATCAAACAGGACAGTGCCACACTCTTCAGATTCGCTCCACACACGGGCGCCTACAAGATGACACAGATTCTATTGATACAGATTTCATCTTCAAAAACAGGTCCACTAAGAGAGGAATCTATCAATGCTTTGAAACTCAATCAACAGACCCAGCTGGTGTGTAATTTGCTGTACCTCGACCTAACAGAGCCTCCACTACATTCAAGTGCCCGTTTTGAGCAGCCAAAGCCAGAGGAGTTTTCTTCTTGATGTCACAAGTATTCACATTTGCCCCACTCTCTAAGAGCAGGTGGACAAAGTTCTCCAGGCCTAAGAAGGACGACTCATGCAGAGGGGTCCGGTTTAGTGGTCCAGTCTGGTCTACTTCAGCATTATAGCGAAGCAGGAGTGTGACCATGTCATATTGGTCATTTAGAATAGCTTAAAAACATGACAAGGAGGGAACAAACAAAAAAAAAATACACAAATAGTGTCATGTTATCTAAAGTGTGATTTTTATCACATCAAAGGAGTTTCTAGCCACAGATACCTGCTACGATTGGAGAATCCTGCTCATCGTTCTGGAGATCTGGGTTACTGCCATTCTGTAACAAGAATGTAACATTCTCTCTGAGTCCATGAACCACAGCCAAAAACAGTGGCGATTCACCCCTTAAAGTGCGACACTTATCTGCACCCAGGGGTGATGCTGGAACCCAAATATCAAAGAATGAGGGACAGTGTCAAAATGGTACAGACCACAATGAATCAGTCATCCTTTGAAATGCTTTGCTACCTGAGAAGATGATTTCCAGTACCCTTTTATTTCCCTGCACGGCAGCCTCATGTAGAGGGATCCATCCTCGTTCATCAACTCTAGACAGAACTTCTGGGTACACTAGTAGCCTATCAAGAGTGTTTTCATTGCCTGCATGTGAAGGCACAGCTGTGTCATCATAGCACTGCCAGCAGGATGATTAGTGGTGCAGATCAATTTTGATGGTTAAACCAACTTACCATCTTTGATCGCTTTGAAAATCTCATCAGGATCGTCACTGCGTTTCAGATCGCTATTCAAACACAACAGATTGTGTCTTTGGTACCCAAGGGCGTTGGAGGGACTTTGTACTATAATGACTGGAAACTAACCTGGGATTCAGTCCTTTGAGTTTTCTATATTCATTTAGACTTTGTTCTATGATATACTGTGTTGCCTCATCCTCCTCCAAGTCGTCTGAGTCGTATGCCTCATTTTCTGTCACTGTGGACATCTGGGAGTCCTAAGGGATTATGTCACTAGAAGTGGAAAGGAGACACTGCAAACAAATAATACGCTCATGTTTACCATGCAGCACTGTATCTAGAAATGAGCAGAAAATTGATTGAGCAGAAACTGATTCAGACTAGTGTCTCGTTTCAGTGAGAATGGAAATTGATAGTGTTGAGAATAAAGTATCTCTGCTGGCTTGGCCAAGAGCTCAGCTTTTGCTACAATCAAAATATATCGAGTAATGTCATCGTCTATGGCCATGTTGAGATATTATGGTGCTGAAAGTGGAAAAGAGCTTATGATATTAGCAGTGACGACACAAACAAAAACATGCTGAATGCCAAATGCTTTAGCTGCCATTTTGATGTTTATACTCTCAAAGTTAATACATTTCATGTAACATGGCAAAGACAACATGCCTCTGAAAATTCTCTTTACCTTCAACTCTTGCTAGATTCGTCTCTTGGTAAATTCTGCAATGCCAACGGACCCCTCTGCTCCCAAACATACTAAACCTATTTTTATCTGCCCGCTACAACTATCAGGTGACAGAACCACTGACCTACTGCAAGAGCCCAGCATTCGATCACTCAGCACAGCCATGTCATTATCGGGCACTTCACCAGATACTTGTTATATTCATACTGTACAAGTAGTATACACTGGAAATTCTCTGCCACTTAATGTCTTGACCTAGAACCATTTTCATGCCAGTGTGTTCTGTACATTTTCGTATTCAAACATTGCTGCACCATCACCTTATATCTTCCTCAATCAGATTTTCTTAATAAAAAGTAAGAGTGACTTGATCGCATATGCTTTATTTCTTACATATTTAGATAGATAGATAGATAGATAGATAGATAGATAGATAGACAGACAGACAGACAGACAGACAGACAGACAGACAGACAGACAGACAGATAGATAGACAGACAGACAGACAGACAGACAGACAGACAGACAGACAGACAGACAGACAGACAGACAGACAGATAGATAGATAGATAGATAGATAGATAGATAGATAGATAGATAGATAGATAGATAGAGGCATACACATGTATGTATACATATGTTATTACCAACAGCAAGATACCTTGATAACTCATGGCCACATTTCATTCCTGATATTTCATTGCATAGTAAAAAGTAAATAAAATATAGATTGCTCATTTGAATAAATCTAAAGTGTGTTTGCACGTGTGGTGCGTTATTTTTGCGTTGACCAAATAATATGACACTTCGT
>OMPJ01015077.1:0-41621 GCA_900312935.1 Carapus acus | reverse complement strand
ATTCAAACATTGCTGCACCATCACCTTACATCTTCCTCAATCAGATTTTCTTAATAAAAAGTAAGAGTGATTTGATCGCATATGCTTTATTTCTTACATATTTAGATAGATAGATAGATAGATAGATAGATAGATAGATAGACAGACAGACAGACAGACAGATAGATAGATAGATAGATAGATAGATAGATAGATAGATAGATAGATAGATAGATAGATAGATAGATAGATAGATAGATACTGTAGATAGATAGAGGCATACACATGTATGTATACATATGTTATTACCAACAGCAAGATACCTTGATAACTCATGGCCACATTTCATTCCTGATATTTCATTGCATAGTAAAAAGTAAATAAAATATAGATTGCTCATTTGAATAAATCTAAAGTGTGTTTGCACGTGTAGTGCGTTATTTTTGCGTTGACCAAATAATATGACACTTCGTTTATCTTGGCCCCAACTTCTGTTTGAAATGACAACACTTGTAAAGAAATACATGCATGTTAAGTGTTTTATATGCATCAAGCTGGTCTCAGATTAATCTAGAGAGAAAAATACGTATGGATTCATCTAATTTAAAGCTACTTTTCAATCCTGAAGTTGGCAAAGCAGAGCCACACCCCGCTTGATCCAATGCTCTGGTCTCTTGCTTGTGGGCAACTTCATAGAAATTACAAAGTTGGTGGAATGCCCTGTGGTAGAAAGTGTGCCCCTCCTTTCACTTGTCTTGTAGAGAGGACAAATGTACAGGTTCTGTGGCTGATCTGTGCTTTTCTTTTCAGCTGTGGAGGAGAGAATGATGTAAGAAATGAAAATATAAGGACAACCAGTGCCTCACCCTATTGTAATATAATGTCCCTCTTACTGGGCTGGATCCAGATGATGGGCATTGAGTCAAAAAGGACCCCAGGGTGTTGCTCAGCCAGAAGGCCACTGGTGAGAAATGGTAAAAGTGTATTTGAATCTAATCATGACTTGCCACACTGAACAGTAATACTAAGATATTATGCTTTATGGGAAATAACCTTTCTAAGTCCCAACGAGCTCCTTCTAGAAACAGCCCTATAATGTAAACCCCATCCTCTGGGGATGTGTCAGACTTGTCAATGGGCAGAACCTGTGATACAAGCCAATAAGTTAGATGTACAAAAAATAAGAAAATAAAAACACTGTCAGAGACCAAATTAGTCATTTACAAAAGGATGTTAAAGAGACTCTTTTTTTCACCTCAAACTCAAAGACTAGCAGATCAATTGGGACATGGTATTTTCTGGCATAGTTCTGCAAGGCCCCAGATAGGAAGGCCTGCGGGAAGAAGAAGCCAGACATCCAGAAGACCTCCGGCTTACTGGTCTCATACCACTCCTACAATCACAAAATAATGAAGTAAAACTCCCATGTTATCATCCATGTCATCATAAGCAGTAGCGAAACGCATTTTACGATGATTTCCCTGACCAATCACATTACACCTTCATCTCACCCTCAGAAATTTTAGTCTGGAGAGGAAGTCTGTAATGTAGCTGCCCAGGGGTTTGAGGCTTGGGTACGAGCATTTGGCCCATTTCTCAGGGACCTTCCCCACTGTTAAACTGCTTGCAATGCCCTCAAGCTCGGCATCCATCACCACAAATCCCTGAATGGCCTTAAGCAGATTCTGTAGAGTCACGCGGACGGTGCTACACAGCCTGAGAGGGATGAGAGATGCCAATTAAATGATATGAGACAAAAAGGCCATTTGAAGAAATTTGATTATATCTATCATACGTACACATTGTAGCGTTGCATCTCCTGGACAAGCACCGTATTCATACTCTCTTCATAACGAACAGGAAACTTCAAGAGTGCAGCCTCTGTGTCAAAGTTGGCTGGAAGCTGGCCGGGGGAAGAAATTTGTGCAGCATTACACATTGTTCACAATATTGTTCATGCCTTATTTGTTGTACATACCTTTGTCAGAATATCATTTGCAATGTCGTACAAGGTGCTATCACCCCCCGAGCTCCCTCCTCCCTTTGTCCCACCTCCCTGAGTGAGCAACAGTGAGTCAAACAGCATCTTGGTTTGTTGGAGATCTTTTGAAATATCCACATTCTCATGCATCCCAAACACTTCTGGGTGCTGGATGAAAGGAAGATCCTGGGACACATCATAGGCAGGGATTATCCTCATTTCAATTGAAAATCACAGTTTCCCATTATCTTTTTCGGGGAAAACTGTTAACAGTTGACTGCGCTTTTACATAATAGCCGTACAAAATTCATTACCTTGATGAATTCGATGTAGCCCTCGTAGGCAGATTTTGGTGGCGTGCAGTATGCACCACTTGGGGAGAAGCTGTAGTGAGGTATCTCTACGACATCTTTTTTGTAGAAGTCGGCCAGTATTGTCATCAGCAGCCTCCTGTCCCAGTCATCTGTAACGCGGCCACCGTAATTACACTCTCCAGTTAGGTACGTTATGGCCTCAAACGGAATTTCCTCATATTCATTCACGAAAAGCTTTGGGAGGGAAACATAAATATTGAAGGAGCTGCAGGCAATTTTGGATGATGGTATGTGGTGCTTCAGACTACTACCTGTAGTTGTCTGATGCTTATATGAAGGTCAGACTCATTGAAACCATAGGGAATATTCCAACCAGGTGGACCAAACTTCTTTCTCTCCTGAACTAAAGCATGGAAGAAACACAGTCCATACAAAAGCTTCTCCCATATCTGAAGGATAAACAAAAAGGGTTTTGAGAAATATGAAAATTCAGTCAGAGGGATTGGATGAAGATAATTAGAACAATGCAAATCTTATGAATCAAATACAAACCAGCTCCTTGCTGGGGCAATTGGAGAAGAAAGCTGGGTCGGACACAGGATCTGACACATAGGATTGCAAGAGATTAAGCCTCAGCCCTGTGGGTGGTTCATTTGTCATTTTAACCCCATTCTGCAGAATTGTGACTGGAAACTGACAGCAGAGAGAACATTTTTCGGTCAGCAGTGTACATCACAATGAGGATTGTCACAATGGACTGTGGCAGCTAAAGTGCATTGGGCTTTACCTTAGCAGAGGGGTAGCTAGTGAGCCAAAGGCGGAAGTCTGGGTGGCAAGTTGTTGGACTGAAGTCCTCACAGATTTTCTCTAACGTGGGCATCCAGGAAACTGCCAGGTGACAGTTTTGTAAAGACACCCATGTTCCCTCTTCCCTGGCTGTGGATATCATTTTTTCTGCAATTGGCCCCTGACCCTGTCCCAAAGAGATGGACTGGAACTTGGAGTCTTTCATGTTCTTCTCACTGGCAAATGTTAGCAAGCCTGTGGAGGTGTTTTTGACATTTACTGTACGTCAGAAATTTCCAGTAGCAACGTAGCAATAGGGCAACAAATCACAGTATTTGGACCTCATAACTAAGACATGTCACCTCTAATGACACCTTGTCACTTACTAGCCATAGGATCAGCTCCAGGAGACAGTACAAACACCAAAGGGATGGTGGCATTGGAGTCTTGATAGCTTTTACTCAGATCAAAAGGAGGAGGCTGGACAAATTTCTTCCCCAGTTTGTCCGTAACATATTTGGTGACGGCTGGCACCACCTTATCTGGCCTGAGACATCGAAGAATGATCATCCTCTGCAGGTCATGTAGTTTTTCGCACCAGGGTTTCGGGAGTTCAGTGTTGTATGGCTCTTTGCTATCAAAGAAAACCTTGAAGTCCTGAGGACTTTGGATGAAAGCCTCTCTGTTGGAGACAAGAGAGTGATTCTAACTAAGTTTCTGTCATAGAGAGACCAATGGAGATACCAACTCAACATAAGAACGTGAGTTCTATTGCATTTTACGTTTAGAGAAACTTGTAAAAGTCTAAAATAGTAATGCTCAATTATGCTGTTGTAGTTAGTGGCATTTTACTTTAATCCTTGTAATCCAGGTAGTTCACTGGCTCTGCAGATCTCGTCCCAGCTCTTGTCCTGCAGCCAGCTTTGGTCGGGGTTAGGAATGGTGTTTTGAAGGCCCACTCCTCCAGTGAGAAAGAACATGAATTCAGCAAACTCAATCTCTCCCTTTGCCCTGTAAAGATATGTCAAGCAGGACACATCACAGAATTACACCAATGTGTCTTTGCAAAGTGAAAAGGTGAAAATTGTATCTGGGCACGTCCACACTTACAGTAGCAGATTGCAGCAGAGGAGGAGAGAGAAGAGGAGTTTGTCCTTCTCAAACAGAGAGCGGCATACATTGGAAAATAGATTGTACGTGAAGTGATCAGTTAAATATCTGAGCCTTCGCTCCAGGATCTTGGACTTGTTACTGGTGAATACAATACAAAAGCAGAAGAGAGAGCATTTGAAGGGGAGAGAGAGAGAGAAAGGAGAAAAAGGGAGAGAGAGAGTTCTGTGTCGAGTAACGCAAACAACCAAATGTGTCTATCCAAAATGTCATTAGACATCAACTTTTCCAAGAGTTTTAATTCATGATTCAGTCACTAGGACTTCTACAGTGTAGACATTGTAAATAGGCCAAGTAAATGAAAACCATGCTTGATCACTCGTGTAATTTTATCCAAGATAAAGCATAATGCACAATGGTAATCTTGACAACAGACGGAGCAGAATGTTTTCTGTTGAGCAGGTCACATTGTGTTTCTGTGTTTGTGGTATCTTAGGGACCTGCCAGGTAGATCACTCACCTGTCCTGAATTGAATTAATGTAGAGGTTGACAAACCAGCTCAGAGAATATTGGTACATGGGATCTATATTTGTCAGATCAGCAATGCTGAAGAAAAGGATAGAGGAATGTTTGGCAATTGTCCTGTAACCCTCTCGAGATTCAGCGATTTCAATCTCTGTCTTCTCAGCAATCTGGGGAGAATTCAAGCAAAAAGTAAAAGATTAGATTGCCAGGCCTTGTTGTTTCTGAAAATATATTGGTATTTGAAAGAATTGGTTTATGTTCTCTACCTGTTGTTTTTGAGTGATCTCATTTGACATGACTTTTGCGGAGTCAAGTATCTGAATAGCACTCTCGTCTTCTAGGATATTTCCTTCAGAGGACTGTAATGTCTCCAGAATCTTGTCCTCAATTTCCTTGAGTTGCTTTTTATTTGCAGCAGACTGTAAGATCAGGGCATTCCTCTCCTCCTCTAGTTCTGGCCTTTAGCACAGAGCAAACGGAAATACATTCATAGTTTGGTTAAACTGTCGAGCCATATTAACATACCATATATAGGGACTCCAGCATAAGCACATGCTACCTCTCCTTGGCAACTACAATTCCAAGCAGTTGGTCCTCTAATCCCTCTGGGGTTATCATGAAATTGAGTAATGACACTTTTGTGGCCAATTCTGGGAGGTAGTGTGGATTCCTGAGCTTAGTAGTAATATAAAAACGGAAATCGCAGGAGAACTCAATCACACTCTCCCCCAGTCTGATACAGTCCATTCCACCTGAGGAAAAAAATACAGTTAAATGTAAAAACGTGCGCACATTTATGGAAACTCCTCTGTGACTTTTAATTCACCTTGTTTGAAGGTTTGTTTCAGCAGCAGTGGTTCCAGTGATGGGTCCAACTCTTCGCCGACATTTTCAAGCAGCAGAGGAGTTCCAAACTGAATGCAGTTTTCCAGAGTTCTCATGTAGTCAGAGTCTGTCAACTTGATAACACTAAGGTTGCTCTCTTTCTCAGAATTCTTCACCCATTTGTTAGCCTGACCCTGGGGGTCAATCATCAGTGACCTTTGACAACAAAAAATTGTTAAAAAGAGGTCTGTTAATACAAATAAACCCTTGTGAAGCTATCAGAAGATTTGGATCACACAGACTCACCATCTACGTGAGTTACTCGCGATAACACCATTGTCGATGGAGAAAGAATCACTGGGGAGGCCTGCGATGTTCCAAGCCCTAATCTTGATGGGATCTCCGAGGGTTTTACTTAGAGAGTAGTCATCTGATATTGGAATGTTCTTGGACTGGAAAAGAGAGGGGAAAAAGACATACGGCCATTAGTAAGTGGGAATGAAAAAAGATACTGTATATATCTTGTTACTTTTGGTGTGTGATCATTCAAAGTCAACAAGTTCCATCTGACGGAGATGGAAGTGGAGTTCAATCCAGGTAGTTTTACCTTGCAGAGGTTGGTCCATAACTTGGTGCAGTCCTGTCTGAAGCCAGCGGTAAAAGCTCCAAGATAGGCAATGACGCCAGCGGAGATGAGAACATCACCGGTGAGGTTGTCATAAGTGTTTTGCAGATCATCTGCTGCTTTGGACCATCTATCAAGGGACGCAATTCAGTAAGTGACATATACAATATCTAATTTGTACTAATATGCATGTATGTAAAAAATGTACTGGTAAACATCATCAGAACCTGGTCTTCTCTCCTCCAAGACCTCCAATGAGTTTTTCAGCTCTCTCCAACTTTTTAGCACACAAGTCCACCTGTAACTCCAGTTGCGCTTTCTCCTCTGTTTTCTCCTTGAAAGTAGTTTGGAGTGAATTGAAACGGTCCTCCACCTCCTTAAGCTCAGCTCTCTTCTGGTTCAGCAGGGCCATAGTAACGGCCAATGACTCCTGGGCCTCTGCTAAATTGGCCTTCTTCGGCGCCACTACTTTTGCCACTCTGTCATAGACCTCCATGGCTTTGATCCATTTACATAGGCCCTCTGCGGCAGACGATGCCTTGGCCACTATGCCTGGGTCAAAGTCTGGATTGGTCATATACTCACTGCGGATTTTTTGCATCACAGGTACCTGTAACAGAAAGAGGCAAGTGGTAGACAATACCAGATGTGATTGTTGCACTTGAGAGTCCTGTCATATTTACTCACTGGAATGTTGTCCTTGTCGTACTCTTTAAGGTCTCGTAGAAAGTTCATATCACCCAGGAGTTTCTTGCTTGGTCCCCAGTAGTCCAAAATCTAGATGTCAAGAAAAAACATCACTCGTCAACATGACGGGCCTCTGTAAGGTTAACTTGAATTAGCTGACCCATGTCTCTCCAACCTTTCGTCCTGTCCCAGCTGGATCTGCAATCTTATCTGGTTTAATGTCTTTCATGACACACACAGCTGCCATCACGAGCTTTACTCCCGATGGAGGGTTTTTCATTGACTTCACTATTGTGACATCGGAGGGCTACAAAAAAAACACCAATGGTCAGAGTGGCACAGCTGAGTGAGAGAAATGGAGATGGAGGGGGTACCTTCAAAGTGTTCAAGGCAGAAAGAGCAGCTTCCAAGGCAGGTATGGCCTCAGCTAAGTCACTTTCACACTCATTCTTCAGAGCCTGAGCCTCATTGGCTTTTAAAGTTGCTGCCTCCTCATCCACACGCACAACTTTGCTCTTGGCTTCCACCTCCTGAGACTCTACTTCAATCACCTGGAAACCATCACATGCTGTAACTCAAAACAAACAGTATTTTGGTTCATCTGAAGGCGTTGTGTGTTGTGATTACCTCCATCATTTTGGTGTTGTCTATTTTTGCTTGTTCCAGCTTAGGCTGCAGGTCTATCAGCTCCTTTTTCATCTCACCAACCTCGAGTGTGAAATCAAGAAAAAAACTGCATGCAGAAGGGCCCAAAAGACTCTAAGCAATGTTGAAATAGTACAATTATAAACTATTTTTTACCTGTGACTCAGCAAATGCAAGTTTATCGAGGCCATTGGTATATCGTTTCTTTGCCATCATTATACTGTCTCGTTTCTGGGTGAGTAGCGTACGGAATGCTGCAATCAGCTCCAGGTAGGATGTGGGTGTCACATAATTATAGCGACCGAGCTCTGATAGAAATCTGAAAAGTACAGCAATGTTGCATTTATGGGAGAATTCAAGATAGATAGATGATACAACTTATTGCTAATGTGCCATACTTCTCTGAGAGCTGTTGGACTGATGTGTGGAATGTTTTACAGATGGGTATGACCTCCTGTCTCTCATTTTCATTCATCTCCAGTGTCTCGAGGAAGGAGTTGGCTACTCGCTCCAGGGCCTCCTCTGGCCATGGCTGAAAGACATGAATTAAAGAGAATTTTAAGGGAGGCAAGGGCAATCAATGTGGTACTGCTGACATCGCTGAGGTTGTATATACCTGAAACCAGTCAATGGTACAGCAGTTGATAAGAGATGGAAATTGTCGCAGACGATTTCTAAAGGCATCACCGATGGGACTGAATGCCACTATGATGTGAAGGTTCTGCCTGCAGCGTGCAACAAAGAACGCAAACAGTGCCAAAGGGCTAAGCTCTAAATTCTTATTACCACCTTGGGCAATGGGTCGGACTGCCTGCAGAGAGGAAAATGAAAAGAAAGCATGTGAGGTAAATTTGCCCATAGAAACATAATGATGCTCTAAAACAGAATAAAATTACTAGGTAAAACAACAACCTCCATAATTTCCTGCTTCTCGTCTGGAGCGAAAAGATTGGGAACCTCCCCCGTATTCAAGAGACTGTCTACATCCTCAAGGAAAGACTCTTCTTTGATTTGTGCATCCGTTAGCAGGAATACAGTCTTCTGACCTTTTGCACCAGCATTTTTTAGTAGCATCTATGAAAAGCAGCAAAGACCAAATCAAAATTATGTGACAGGATGATCAGTTAACACAACAACAAGAATAACATTAGTGGCAGTTTCCCAAAATCTAATTATCTTACCTTTAGGTCATCTCGCCACTCAGTCATGCCATAATTTTTAGAGATCTCAGGCTGGAACATGGTCAAATGTGCCATTGAAGTGGCCAAACGGGTGATGGACTGACGCCCACTGCCTCCAACTCCTACCAGTAGAGCATGTCCTCCTGGCTGTTTTAACACACGGCTAATGCGGGACAAGTGCTCCAGAACATAGCTGCATAATGGCACAGGACATTGAATAGCTGATGACTGTTACAACATGTACTGTATAGGTGGAAATACTGTTACCAAAGCAATTTCCCTTAAAATTTTCAAAATCATTATCAACACGAAGAATTTTTACCGGAAGATGACCAGGCTCATGCGGTTCTTATGTGTCTGGTTATACTCATTTAGACACAACTCTGCCACCTTGGCAAACATTTCAACAGATGGCACTTCAGCATAAAGGCGCTCATCCTCCTCCAGCTCAGGGTTCATGTAATCACCGAACATTAGATTCTGCATGTCCTCTTCCACCAGCTATTTAAGAAGAAAATGCTTGTAGTTTACATTCTCAGAGAGAGCAGAGACAGTTGAAAAGGGTCCTCTCAGCTTACTTTGCTCCCTTGTTTAAGATGATCAAACACTTGAGTGAAGGACACTTTGAAGTGGTCTTGCAGTATGCCGTTCATTAGGTGATACAGCCATGCTCTGTCTTTATCATCTACCAGCCGATCATAGTAGACTCGGAAGACTTCGTGAACAAACAGATGTATCATGGTATGTTTGCCTTGCAGAGATTCTTTCTTCAGCAGTAGGCAGCCTTGGATGACACGAGCAAAGTCCCGCAAATTGAAGGTGTAATGTGACTTAGCGGGGGTAGGAAGTAGGTTCTCCATGGCTTTCTTGTATACCTTGGTTAAGAAATGTTGGGAATGATCAAAGACATTTCATTTTATACATCACATTGAAATTAAACGTATTTCTGTTCTGGAGAGTCTCACCTCCATGGTAGCTGTAACAATTTGATTGCCGACGGCAAAATACTCAGGTGGGAATTCATTGTTTTTGAGATAGAAGGACACTACGTTGGAGAAAATGTGGACCATGGTCTCATCGCTGAAGGCATTAATGCAAAAAATGTTAAAGTGCCTCAAGAAGCGTGTTGTCACAGCATTCCTCCCACCACCAGGTGGGCCCATGGCTGAGACAAGCTGAATATCCACAAGAGAAATACGGGATGTGTCCTTCAAGTCATACCTGCCAGAAAACCACCAAAGACATTTGTCAAAATCATGGGCAATGCATTGACCTCCATTATGCAGAGAGACACAGTACTGCGAGTTGTTTTTTTTCTATGTCAGACTTATATTTTGATATCTGTCATCAATATAGCATGTGTCTCTTCAGGTGTGTCTTTCATACCAGTTTCCATGGTCTATGAATTGTCGCAGAAGTTCCACAGGTGGCTGAGCACCAAATTTCTCAAGAGCAGGCATGTTCAAGTCATCTACAAATATGACACACTTCTTTCCCAGAGGAGGTCCAAAGACTCCCTTCCTCCGTTTATCTAATCTTGACATGATGATATTCTACAGGGAAGAATCAGTTAGGAATAACGTTCAAACATTCAGTTCTGAGCCAAACTTTCATTCAAGGTTTTCCTCAACACTTACCTGGGTTTGGTTGGCACTTGTTCGAGCTGAAAAGTTGAGGAAGAATGGTACGTAGCGGTCTTTGTCCAGATTGTTCATCAGTTTCTCTTTCACATACACAGACTTTCCAGTGCCAGTGGGACCTACCAGCAGGAGAGGCCTGGCCAGAGCCAAATCACATATTCACATTACCTTTCTCAAACAAGAGTCATTGGTAAAAGAAGTATCAGTATTTCTGGATGGTCAAATACTAACACTCCTGATGAGATGCAGAGATCCATTAGGTAGGTGTAGCGCACAGTGTCTATGGTGGGAACAATGATTTCTTGCACTTTGGTGTCTTTGTTCCCCAGATTAAAATTCTTGATTGTATCATTCCAATGTACCCAGTGGCCATTTCCATTAAACTATTGAAGAGAATATATTGAATAACAGACAGTTTCATATTCTGTTTTAAACGCAGAAAAAGCAACTGTATGGGGGCCTTCCCAACAAATTACCTCATAATAGTAGTCATACACCAGACCCTTGTCAGGTATTGGACATTCCCACCTTCCCACAGTGGCTGGAATGGCATGGTCCTCATTTTTCCCTGACAAGGTTTTCCTGAGGAACACATCAAACTTCTCTTGGCTCGCTGAATCACAGCTGCCTCCTACAGACCACACCAGGGAAAAGGCAAAGGCCGCCTGCAGTAGCAAAAAAGATGACAGAATGCACTCTCAAATAGAAACACGAACTGTTAATCTTTATTCATTCTATTTTGGAAAATATCATTGAATCTACAACACTTGATAATAATCATCATCATTAATCAAGATTTCAATATTGGCCCATCATATGGTCAAGTGTTTTAGATACAAAGACCAGCTTTATCATGATTCAAAATTTTATTCGTGGCTAATTAAGTGGCAAGTGTCTCTAGCATATTGTCAAATAACTTTACCATGATCCAGGTGCGGATGTTTCTATTTGCTGACTCCGTCTTTACGGGCTCAGAGAACAGCATTTGAAACAAGCGGCATAAGGAGGTCACAACATTGCTGTTGCCAGAAGACACAACTTCCTGTGAATAAGAGCACAAGTGTTAGGGTCCAAACCTTTGTTTGAATCCTGCAGGTTTATGTCTCCATTGGTCTTGAGTCAGGGATAACTAACCTTGCAGTGTTTACGTAGGACTCTGAGGGCAGGTGGCACAAGCCAGTGGACCAGCTCTAGTAGAAGTGAGCAGTTGTCTGTGCTCTGCAGAACCTCAGGAAGACTGTTTGTCCAGGAGGTCACTAAGGGCTCCCACCCTAACTGAAAGGGCTCCATGTAGATCATCCCGCATCGACTGACTGTGGCAGGCTACAGTGGCAGAAAATAACAATTTCAGGGAATGTCACTGTCAAGTATCAGCACAGTATTTGCATATTCAGAAGTCAAACTCAGTTCTCAAATGTTGCTTCCGACTACATTTTTCCTTGAAAAATGCCTGCTAATATTCACATCTATCTGATAAGATTTCAATGTCATCACACTGTCAAAAACTCAGTGATGCAGATTTGGAGCCGAGCTTACTGAGGCTTGTGATAGATCCATGGCTTCAAAGATCAGACTCATCTGATTGGACATCTGAATGATCTCACCACTCATCAGGCACAACTGTGGAGGACAGGTAAAAACAAAAAGCTTGTCTGAGAAATGCTGACAAGGGACACAGCAGGATCAAGAGCCCACATGTTATTTGTACCTTTTTGTTGTCATCTAGCACAGTGTTCATACTTTCAATCCACAATGTATCGATCGGACCATCAAACACCACCCATTTACGGTCTGGGGTGTCTGCAGAGGCAAACTCACGGAAAGTGTTTGCCACTATCCCATCAGTCCACTGAGAAAGACAAATAATTTGAAATTTAGTTAAACAAGAAGGTCAGTGGTTCAGACCAGATTGGGTTCAATGTGGTGGAAATGAGAAACTTCAAGAGGACTTCAAACCTCAAAGCATTTGGCAAACCTCATGAGAAACTTGGTCAAACTGTCCAAAGAGCTGTCCCATGGTGATGGATTTTGGGTTCAGCGTCCTATAGATAATCTTTTCCTCCTTACCATACCCTCTCTCATTCATGAGTGACAGTGTATCTACTAAAACATGAAGTACTTTGGTCTTGCCAGCAAATGGTTCTCCCACCAGCATAAAGCTAATAAAAAAGACACATTCGATCGAGTTATCGGAGGTACCTTGTCATGAGAAAATAACTCATATATACTGCATTCTCATACCCGTGTCGGACTATCATCATCTCATATGTCTGAATCATCTTCTCCAAGAACACTTCTGTTGGTTGTACATTGTGATTTTTACAACATTCCTTTGCAGCCTCCAGGAAAAGCTGTTTGAGATATAGAAAACAGAACAATATCAGATGCACCACAGCAAAATGCAGATCTTGTTATTAAATATATGGTGCAAATGCACATGCATTTCTAACTGACTCCAAATCACAATCAGAGGTGCAGGGAAATTACAAGTACAGGTCCTGTCAAAGAACATATGGGTAGGATAAATTGTGAAATGAACACAAAGAATATACAGGCTAAGTATGGTCAAATGTGAATGGTTAGTGTATGTATGTACACATTAAGTTAACATATTTTCACACATACACACACACACGCACACACACTCACGCACACTCACACACACACACACACACACACACGCACGCACACACACACACACACACACACACACACACAATACATACACACATGCATGCACCTATGCACATATATATCTATTTATATCTCACATTATAATCAGCGTCAGGAAGGGAGACTCCTGGGAAGAGATCGCTGGTGATGCCATTGAAAAGAGGTATATCATGGGCGAGAAACTTGGGCTCATTAACATCCTTAATGGACCTCAGCAGCTGAAAGTAAAAATTGAAATGTGAGTTCCACAGGTCAACCAAAGACATGGAGTGATGTTTAAATGCACATATCATGTTCAAAATACCAGTATGTCCTCATTTTCATCAGGGAACTTGAGCTTGAGGTTTCCTGCGGCCACAAGCACTGCCTTGACAGCCCTCATACCATAATCATAATGGAACTGGGAGGACAGCTGCTCTGAACATAGCCTGTAGGTCATCACTATCTTTATCGACAGTGGTTTGGCATTTAGGAACCCATAGGAATATAGAGATATCTCTGCTATCAGAGCATAGTTGGGGACCATCATGGCGACTGTGCGGAACAGTACCTGTATAAGAGGAAATGAAGGAAAGATAACACCAATGCTATTCATGTCCGTGCAGAGCTTAGAATTACATTGACAACACATTTGATATTACACTTGTGGGTTTGCTTTCCCACTGTAGACAGTCAGAATGGGCTGCAGCCCTGATAATTCAGTTGTGTGCATGTGCTATTGCAAGATTGATTGAGAAGTCGAGACACCAGACTGCAGCCTTTAGGACTGAATCAGATGTACTCTGACAGATTAGTCGTGGACCAACTCTGAACTCCTATCCTCTCTGTCTTATTTTAACAGTCGTAGCCCATCCCACATGTGTGAGTGCTTCCCTGATGTTGGTGTCCCTGAACACTTGGAAGCAGTTTTTTCACAGCACTGTGTATTTGCCTGCTTTTTTTTCTGGCCTAATTGAGAGCATATTTGAGAGCAAATTTGAAAGTGTGTAGGTAGATGTTCATATCGAATTTACAATTATTTGTGTATATTTGCAAATTAATGTACATATTCATCTCCCCATCAAAATGTATACTCTCCACAATGGTACCTTGAGATTGTCAGGTAGTTCTGAGCGCCCTGCGTATCCAGGGTTCATTGTGATGGACACAAAGCAGTTGGGGTTGAGTTTGAGCATAGTTCCCTCAAAGTCAAAGTAGTCGAGGTTCCGCTCGATGGCCCTTTGGATGCATAGTACCTGCTGGGCTACTACAGACAGCACTTCCAGCTCAATACGGTTGAACTCATCAAAACAGGCCCAAGCACCAGAGGATGCCAGACCTTTGAAAAACTTTGAAGCACAAACATTTTGCAAATTACAATCACTAGAATCACAAACAAACATGTCAAAACCAAAATCTTCAGAGACCTTCTATTACCTTGCCCATTGCTAGGTAGTCCAGTCCATCAGAGCAGTTGAAAACCACACACTGCACCGCTAAAGCTTTGGCTAAATCTTTGGTCGTTTCTGTTTTCCCTGTCCCTGCTGGTCCCTCTGGCGCACCTCCTAAATTTAGGAAGAAAGCCCCAATCTGTTGCAAAGAGAATGCACTGAATTAAGGTTTGTGATTTGACTCTCTGGATTTCATAGGAGACGATTTTGTCGATCTTTTACCAAGGTGCGATAGCATCTGTCAGTCAATGGAGTGATGACCAACCGAGGAGAATTGCCCAGGTACTCATATGCATATTTAACATCACAGTTGATGATCCGAACCCGCACGTTGTCATTAACCCAATAATAACGGAGTTGGGCGAGCCACTGGAAGTCGGTTTCATGTGATACACCTGAAAAATTGCCGGTCATATGTCAAAGCCATATTTCAGGTGCCAATGCTGTTATTTGTGCGTGTTATATCAAGTACCTTTGTCGATAAGGTCCATGACTACATCCCTGGCATGGACATCAATAGTGACCAGTGCTCCTAATGTGATCCGTGTTTGTTGGGGCAGCTGTCCTCTCACTAGCCCAACAATATCATTCAGTTGATTTTGCAATTGTTGGTGGTAACTTTTTAAACCCTATGGAGGAAAAAAGCCAAATTAGTCACAGCAATGTACCATTCCATGTGCCATGAACATAATGAATCAAACCTGGTGGGGTGGAGTTGGGATGTAAGGATAACTAATGTTGTACAGACTCGTGACACCTTTTTTTTTTCCTGTTCGCCATTTTCCTCCCAATGACGGTCTATGTCATAATGTATCAACAGTATTATATTTCACTTGAAGTGACAGTCGTGCGTTTACTATGACTGTAAGGTTGCTAACATGCTAATAAGGAGTTTCACACAGACTGTAGTAGTGCGCATTTCAGAGAGCACAAAAATAAAGTTAAACTGAATCACTTTAGTATTTTTACAATATCAAGAGGGGTAAACCAAAGTTTAGAACTCACATCAGTCCCAGTTCTGATGGCTTCATGCACCTCCAAGGTCCAGAAAATTTGTGAGGTGCATAGGACCACCTGTCCAGGCCACTCTTTCACCCACTGACTACGTGGCGTCTGGGCATAGGCCTGTCACCACAATCACAGAAATTCATTCAGAGGTATTTCACATGATCCAGACAGAGGAAACTAGCCATTGTTGACCTCACATCACAATGTACAGTATATTCAACTGTTTTGGAGACAGTCTTACCAGCCTTGAGCGTGCCACCACATCTCTGACACTGCTCAGCATCACCTCCTCCACCTGCACCAGCCACTTCTCTACTGCTCCTTTGGCGTCTGACGTGGAGATGTTCTGGATCAGCTGCACACGCTCGCCTTCACTGCTGTACATGGCCTGAAATGGGCGTGTTATTTCAGACTCATGTTCAAGCCAAAGTTCAACAGTCCAAACAATACTGGTCTGTCTTGCCTGGATATCCAGATTAGGCAGGAAGTCCAGTTTGGAAATGCCTTCAAAGCACTTCTTCAGATGAGGCTGAACTAATAGTGGGTCCTTGGTCTCAGACAAAATCTCCAGCATTTCATCATTAGACAAGAAGAAAAACCTGCCAGGTGTAAAAACAGGTGAAGAGGTGCCTCTGTGCTAACATCTAACATTCTAAGATTGTTTTCCTCACCTTGGGAAGAAGAGACGCTTCTTCTCCAGATATGCATTCAGCCCTTTCATGATATTCTCAAGCAGGTTGTTTGAATCTCGTAGTTTCTCAAGCAAACCAGGCATTGAAGTTGCTGGGAGGACCTACATGTAACAAATCATCTGTTCATGCAAATAGTTGCTTTTTAGAATTATCAGAAATTCCAAGTAGATTTGTTTTGAAGACCTTTGAATCTTTCACAAGATGCCTCATGACCTCTTTCCAGTTTCTGTCAACGGTTTGAAAAAGGCGTCCCTCCTCTGGAATCTGTTGCATAATGTCTTCAGAGGAAAAGATGGGTTCTAAGTAAAGCCACTGGGCCTGTACCTTCAGCCACTCATCTGTGGTGTCTTGGATACGGATCAGACGCTCCTCCCATTCCTGAGGTCACAAGGTGACGGATTAGCACTCTGAATTTGCACTAGTTACCAAAGTCCAAAGTCACTGTAAAATTGAAACTAGCCTTGATCTCATTTTCAAAAGGTTTAATGAAGGGGGAGCCTCTCATAGTTTGGGTCTTCACAATCTGATCATCTAACATGGTTTGAATCTCATCAAGGGCTGTCAGGATGGACACGCCAGTCTCTCTGTAAGACTGGTGGTTGAAAGAAATGTCATCCCAAACCTGCACCATGGCCTGCAGATTTTTCTCCAGAGAAAACTCCTGCAAGAGATGTGCAGTACAATATAGCTAAGTTTTGCCCGTAGCTCAATGAGACACATTTTCTAAAGAAAGACAGACCCTCAGACAAACTCACTTTGCCAGCTGCTGCGCTGACTGATTCAAACTGCTCAAGGTACGGGGACAGGTTTTGTTTTAGAACTTTACGCAGTGTGGTTCCCGAATTAGGAGTGAGGTCATAGCCCACTATCTCCGACATTTGGTCCCAGTGGCGAGGCCGAATCCCAGGATTACACAAGATGCATACCATGGGAATACGTTCCTGTTGGCACAAGAACATTTTCTGGCAGTTTAGGAATGGACTTAGCACAAGATGTTTCCATTTACAGAACAAATGATCACATTACCTTGAAGTCTTGGATCTGCTCCTGCACAGTGGAACACATGAGTATGGTGGCATTCTCTTGTTTGGGCTGACCCCCATCAGGTTGTTGCTTGGCCTTCAAACCAGTTGTCTCTTGCTCTTGCTCAGCTTTATTCTGTTTTTGCTGAAATAGCTTGAGGACCTTGTAAATCTCCCGCAAAAATTCATCCACTTCTCCCTCCATGCTCTCACCATTTAGCTCCTGAAAAGAACCGTCCATCCATCTACACACACAGATGTTCAGGAGTTACCGGAGGAATACTCTTTGGTCAACCATAACACATGCAAAAAGAGGTGGGATTATGCCTTGTCTCTGTGCGCTGCCACTTGTGGATCAGTCCAAACAGCTTCCAATAGGGCTCAATACTCTCTTTGATGAGTTCGATTTCTGGGTAACTTGTTTGCTCTAAATTGAATAGAGTTTCCTCTGTATTGATTATGGTGACGGCCTCCTCAGCCTCCTGAAGCAGCTTCTGTACCGTTCTGACATCTGTTACATACTGTTAAAGGGACACCATAGAGGTTATTATCCCTACAAAGGACCACTGCAGCAAAGTACATGTACCAGGATTCAACTCAATTAACTTGCCTGCTGCATCATGTCAAGCTCTGAGTAACTTGGAAACTCCTCTATGCTATGCTGCAGCTTCTCGAGCTTCGATTTTAGCTTCTCTTTTTTGACCAGCAGCTCCGTTGTCCCTCTGGCCTTGGCTCTCTCCATCACCTGGAAAAACAAACAGCTTTCCAGAATCACGTCATCCCTCACTAAGGACTTCAGCTGATGGGAGGACAGGGCCACTGACCTCATTATTGAGTTCAAACACATCAGCAATGCTCTGTGGCCAGAGAAAGATGGTAGAATTAAGATTTAGGTCCTCTGGATCAAAGATGTGGACGTCCAAGAGATAATTCAGTCTGTCGTAGGCACCCTACCCAAACACAAGGAAGCACCAAAAACTCCAATGTTATGACGCAGTTGAAACCTCGTGGAACAATAAGGTGAACTGTGCTACTTGCCATGATTTTTTCATTGAGTTCTGCAATTCCATTTGTTTTGGTAACATGAATGTAGTCAATCATCTGAGTGATGTCCTCGGTGGTCTGTGGCTCAGTGAGGGCCTTCTTTTTAATGGATTCAAATTCTGAGCAGATGCTGTGAGAAAATTCAAAGGGAATTCAAAAATGTGACAATGGCAATTCCTGAAATACTGTTTTGAAAAGCTACAAGAAAAACACTCACTGTAGGTTTTGCTCACGGTGGCTGTGGGCCAGTTTCTTCAACAGCATTTCACCAAAGTTTTTTGCTTTGTTGGCCAGCCCCCGTTTCAGTTCTTCACAGTCCAGATGGACCATTGTAAAGCGGGCTTTAGCTGGGAGGCTGATAATTTCCTTTGAGAGAACACGGAACTCCTCCACTTGCTTGGGAAAGTAGCCACATTGTGCCACAGGATAGTTATCAAAGGGTGTTAGATGAGAAGAGGAACCGGCTCCTAACATATGTGCCATGAATTATAGTCTCGGATTTGTTACCTCTGTGTATTCAACAAAAGAATGTTCCTCCTCCAAGAAGCGGTCCACACGAGCCTGTGCTGTTCCATCGACTAACCAGCCGTAGCTCTCAACTGCCAAAAAAAGTCCAGAGAGAACAAAGTAAGTGTGTGCCACACTGAAATAAACAGGAGTAGTAAGTTGCTTTAACAACTATTTAAGATGGTACATCACCATATTTCTGCAAATGACAGTCAGGGTCCACTAGGTTCTTGCGCACAGCCGTCTTTATTGTGACCTGTGCCCAGTCCAGGATGTGATCTGGCACTTTGGCATCCACAAAGCAGGGTGTGGATTCTGCCAACAAAGACTGGAACGTCTGCACTTTCTGGAGAGCAATACGAGCAGTCAGCGCACTACCACTATCTCATGTGAAATTTCTAATCAAACGGTTTCATACTGGCTTACTTGCAGGGTGGTTGTAATTGTAATCAGAATATCAAGCACAGACTCCTCGAGATCATACAAAGTTGGGTAAATTTCAATCTTTTCATTGTCAAAAGTCAGGGCCATACGGAAGAGTGGCAAGTGATCTGGATCATTCGAATCAAACAAGTTGACAAACTCCCTCACATTTCTCTGAAGCAAAGCTTTCAGCTGTGAAAAATGAAAAAAGCGTCATCACATGAAATCTTTTTGCAAATCTTTTGTCTTTTATTTTTTGCGCCTTGAGGTAACTTCTGCTATGATTTTGTGCAATACAAGTTAAAATGATTTGACTCGACTTGTTGTTTTACAGAAAAGGATGTTAAAAGCTACATTCAAGTAGTAATGCATCTTATGAGAAACAAATATCAACCCATAAATAAATGGGATTGTAAAGGCACCTGGTTAGAGATGAGCGTGGAGGCACAGGTGAGGAAGGAGTCCACCTTTTCCTCTCGTATTCCCTGCAGTGTCTCCTTACTGGTTATCAGATTGATGACTTTTGGGAACCAAGTGTTCATGATGCGGTCCTCTGTTCTCTTGGAGCCAACAGCCAGCTTGTTCTGCAGGCTCTTGCAGTCCACAGGTCCTGAAGCCCTGCAGTATTGGAAACTTTAAGCATGAATTTTATGTGCTTGTTATTAGATTTTCATTTCATAATCTCTTACCTTGAATCTGATAGATCCACAAGAACCAATGGAGAAAATGTTGTGTACCCAATATCCAGGACAGTTTGCATTACTGGGTGAAGAATGTGCAAATTTGTTTTCATCCTCTTTCGGATTTTGATAAAGTTATCATATCGGGCTTGACAGAAGCCGGGAACACTACGAGGAGATGAGAAACACCTTTTCACCTACTAGTGGTCAAAAATACTAAAAGACAAGATGAGTACACATTGATAATGTGCTTGTCTTGCTCCTCCCTCACCACGCTGAGGCCATTGCTTGCTGCTCAACCTCCTTGTCGATCTCGTCTGGATTCTTAAGTGTAGAGTTCACTGTGGGAGAATAAAAGTGCAATCATGCTATAAACACCAATGACAGTCCTACCTGCAAATATATCAAGAGAGGAGTGGGCAGAACCTGTGTGATTGACAGTGGTATTAAGGAAATCACTGCTGACTTCATCACAGAGCTCTTGAGTAAGTTGATCTCGGCTAGGGCTTTCTTTAAGATGAGGCGGTACATGGGCCAACATGGAGTCTAGCCACTGCTGTCTTATCGGAGCAAAGGAGCCACTCTCTACGCATTGCTTGAGGAATCTGTAGTTCATCTGTCAACAGGATCCAAGAAGAATCCGAGTGGTATGTAGTTTTCACAGCTCCAGACTAACAGTTAAAATGACAACTTACCTCTTTCTTTCTCTTCTCACTAAACATCTGGAAAGCAAATATTGACAATATTATTATGTGCGCCAACAACACAGACAGGGAAATAGATAAATAGATAGATAGATAATTAGATAGATAGATAGATAGATAGATAGATAGATAGATAGATAGATAGATAGATAGATAGATAGATAGATAGATAGACAGATGTCATACAGTTGATGGAAACTGTGGCTCTGGAGAATCCTGATGCGCGGCTTCTCTCTTTATGTATTGTCTATAAGCCTCCATGGCTCTAGATTCCCTGAAACAGTCGATAACAACATTTTTAAGAGTCTACCCCCCAAAATCAAATCAATCTGTGGCAGTATCATTAAGACTAGAGGAGAGAGCCAGTCCACAAACCTACATTATCACCTGGAAACGATCTCGTTGCTTTTTGATTCCTTTCTGCTTCAGCAGCTTCTTGCGGACGCCCGATTGTGTCTGTACGCTGCCAACCGGTGGCAACACTGGAAACTTTGGCGAGTCTGCCATCAGCGCGGCTTTGGACAACCCCGGGGAAAAAGCCATCACGAACACCACCACGCTCCTGGTCACAGATTCTACTTTAACTCGATGGTACCGAAAACATTGTGGAGTACTGTGACATTAATAATTGTTCATGCTTAATAATTAATGACAACACAATAACGATGGTCTCACCTGTGCGATTACAACCCCCTTCTTTCGGCTGCTCTGCCGGCCTATGCAGCGTCGTTACTGTGGAAACGGCTAACAGTGACTTTGTTTCCCGGCCGTGAGAACGATTAGGTTTCAAAACGCAACCGTATCAGAGCAATTGATAATTCATCTCCGAACGTAATGCGTCGCTACTTTGAATCGAACGTAACTTCTAGTTGAGTGGCACAATAGCTCACAGATGTATTAATGTGCGATCATGTATGCTTGTTTGAGTGATTTACTCGTCAATGTGCTTTAACTTTTTAATGATTACGCTGATCTATAAAATTCCGTTCGGTCTTTTACCCTTTCATAGCGCTTGAAAGCAAAGTTGACTAGAGTTTGAGGACATCGCAGGGTCTTCAATCATCATAATCTAGCGCAGTGCACTCTTGACCGCTAGATGGCAGCACCCCGCCCAGCCCGCGCCGGTATATACCGGAATAAGCCAATAGAAGAAGAGGCATTTTCCGCCAGCTAGTTAGCCACTGCTGAAGAGTATTACATATTTTCCAGGTATAGTAAACAAAACAAACCTAGATAACCACCAAAACACAAAGCTAACATATCTATAAGAGCGAATTAAGTAGAATTAAGATCGTGGTGCTATATATAAATACATCGGAGGTGCAGAAATCGATGTACTTGGTTGCGTGTTGACAAAAATCCGACGTCAATGTTTTGTTTTCATCGTAGGCCCAGGCTGTGTTGGGATATCCAATGGCATGTTGTGAAAGTCGTCACAATCCCTACCGCAGCACCTCCGTTGCCCTATTCTGTATACACTTGCCCAGCTTTTTGTCATCCCTTCTATTTGTCTTTAGGATACAGCAGAATGAGTTATGCGGAGAAGCCGGAGGATGTAACACGGGAGGAATGGATGGAAAAACTCAACAATGTTCACATCCAGAGGGCGGATATGAACCGGCTTATCATGAACTACTTGGTGACAGGTACATAACAACATTGGTATTCCTATCTGTCAAGAAATTTCGAAGCAAGGGTAGTCACAGTATTGTTGTTGGTACAGAGGGTTTTAAGGAGGCCGCAGAGAAGTTCAGGATGGAGTCTGGCATAGAGCCTTGTGTGGACCTGGACTCTCTCGATGAAAGGATTAAGATCAGGGAGGTGATCCTGAAGGGACAAATCCAGGATGCCATTGGGCTGATCAACAGTTTGCACCCAGAGCTGCTGGACACCAATCGTTACCTCTACTTTCATCTCCAGGTATTTCTGAGGACTGCTCATTCAGTCAGCTTCTGTTTTTTTCCATGTAGTAACGATGAGAAAGTGAGTGGGTGAAAATTAATTTAGGTGAGGGTTAGTATTTCTTTCCGAAATTCAGCATTAACCTTTTAGTTCCGTGACTGATATTGCTTTAAACTGAAACTGAAAGTGTGTGTGTGTGTGTGTTGGATGTATTTGACAATTAGTATTAAATCACTTGAGATTGGTGAGTTTCATTCATGGCATCTATCTAACTATTCATCATTTCATGAATGATTATTCATCATTGCGTCTAAATGATGTGACTGCATACATGCTGGTTTCCAAAATGCACTTTGGTGTTACTTCTTCACCCCTTTTTTCCTTTTCCTGTTTTTTACCCTTGCAGCAGCAACATCTGATTGAATTAATTCGGTTGAGGGAGACAGAAGCAGCCCTCGAGTTTGCCCAGTCTCAGTTAGCGGAGCAGGGGGAAGAGAGCAGAGAGTGCCTTACCGAAATGGAGAGGACGTTGGCCCTGCTGGCATTTGACAATCCTGAAGAGTCACCTTTTGGAGACCTACTCAACATGATGCAGAGACAAAAAGTGAGGTCATGTTGTATGACTGGAAGTCAACTGATTAATTTTTTCCTTGCCAATTTTAATAACTGTGTTTTGTTCACACATCTAGCGACCATGGGGTTGCATACATCAAAACATTGTCTCACTTATCATGTTGGAAGATTACACCAAGCACATCATTGTATGATACCATCATTTAGGAAGGAATGGATAATATCTGAATCTGGAATACGATAGTACTGCCGGAGGAGTGGTTAGAGTTCAAAAATCAAATATAGAATAAATCTAAACCATTTATTCAAATTAAGTCAACCATTTCAGAACTTAAGATCCTTCACATTCACCTCACCTATTCCAAAGGTGTAAATTGCTCCCAAGTATAAAATTCTTAGATATTCTGATCAGGATAACAGGAAACCATGCATGTGATGCAGTTTGTAGCTGTTAGATATAGAACATGAAACATTAGCAAGACTGTCAATTTGTTTTTTTCAGGTGTGGAGTGAAGTGAATCAGTCTGTGCTGGACTACGAGAACAGAGAGTCGACACCCAAACTGGCCAAGCTGTTGAAGCTCCTGCTGTGGGCTCAGAACGAACTTGACCAAAAGAAAGTGAAGTACCCAAAAATGACAGACCTGAGCAAGGGAACCATTGACGACCCCAAATAAGGACCCAGAAATTCATCACCTGACGAGACAACAACACGGACCCTGTTCCTCTAGCTATTTATAATCCGACAGACTAACTCCTACCGTACAACCTTTTCTTTTTTTTAAGGGTTGCTTTTGATACTTTGATAACATAGGATGAACAAACTGGATTGATGACATTTTGGAGACAAATGGAGTCACTCAAAGGAATCATTCTTCTGACTTGCTGACATTACAAGTGTCCTGTTTATGTGAAGGTGGTGTTGCTTTCTCTTTTGCGTATTTGAGTTCAAAGTTTTTTTCTGTCTACTGGCAGGGAAAGTTTGCATGGAAGGGTGTGAATTAAGCCTAAATTAGGCTGTCGCTCCGTGTGTAAGGTCAGCAATATGAGATTGAATTTGTTGCTTTGGGAAAAGGGGAAATCCTGCTTGAATTTTGGTATGTGTCTTATCTTTACGAAAAGACTAATTTCAGTCAGTAATAAGGTCACAGCACAAAGTGAAACACTGATGGGTTTCAAAATTTCTGTAACGTTGACTGTAGAAATGCAAAATGACTTGGACAAAGACACAAATAAAGAGACAACTATTAAGGAACATGCACATAACTCCGGCATTGTACATTTATCCTGATTTATGTGAGCCTCAATGTGACATCTCCATACTGCAGTTTTATGTTCTGGAATAATAAAAGATGTGAAAGGACACCTGTAAACATGGACGATGAGACAGTTGTACAGAATGATGACTTTATGTATGGAATTAGCTCTTTTGCAACATTTGACGTGCTTTGTTTGCCGGTGTTATTTTGCAATAAAAATGGTTTTAAAAACGGTGACATGCGGCTATTCGTCTGTAACGATGCAGGACTATCAGAGAGCAGCTGACTGCGGGCTGTTGTGTAACGATCGTCGAGTCCTTGAGGATGGACGGACAGGGGGAGGATACACAAACCGAGGACAGCGCGCCGACGCCAGCCACAGTAACATCCCACCACCCCGAGGGAGGCTGATGCTGCTGGACAGGACAGGCCAGGACAGAACGCTAACCCGGGCAGATCAGGTATACAGGAGCGCTCTCTGTCTCTGTCTCTCGCTCTGCGTATGTGTGCGGTTGGGACCGAAACTGTGCGGGGGGCTCTTTTTTTCAAGTTTCACACAAGATAGAACTGCATCTCTCTCCGCTCACTTCCCCGTTTACCCTATCGATGGCAAGAGGAAGTGCACGGCCGTGGAGAAAAACTGACACGTGGATTACTCCTCCTAGGTCATCGGGGAAACAGACCTCCTGCTCGCTCTCCCTCTCCCTCCGTCTCTCTCTCCCTCCCTCGCCATCCCGATCACTACCGCCCGTCTCTCCACATCCGCCAGTTATGGACAAGCTAACCGAGACGTGATCGTAGCGTAGCCGATCGGCGCAGGATTCCTGTTTTAGGGGTATTTTTCGGCTTTGACTTTTTTTCTTTTCTTTTCTTTTTTTTTCTTTTTAGCCCGGAGTGATCGGGCGTCCCGGACAAGAGAACCAAAGTAACGTCAGACGCGGTTAGAAATAGCCTGCCCTAACCTCGCGTTGAATGGCAATTATTCAAAAATATGGCAAGAGCTGTAGTCCAGACTTGGTGTGTCACAAGGAGAACCATCAGACTGAGAAGACGGGGGTGCCGGGCTGTCAGAAGAAGTGGAGCGAACAGAACGCCAACTGGTCGAGGTAACGATCGCATCCACAACACCTTTTTCGGTTTTGATAGCCGCGTTAGCTACCGCTGCTGGTCAATCAAGGCGATAAGAACTCTGGCCAAGTGTAATCAACAGCGCCTGAAAATTCGGCGTGATTGAACAGGATCGGGCGGACGTGCCGCACTTCCTGTTTAGAATAAATAGAAGAAGAAGTACACGTCACACTGTTTTCTACACTAGTTCCACCGTGGAACACAAAACAAATAAGCAACTAAGCAACCTCAAACTCGTGAGAATAACGTTGAACCATAGCCGGAATGTCCTGCCACGTCATTATGTGCATGCGTGTGTGTTTGTGTGCGTGTGTGCGTGCGTGCGTGCGTGCGTGTGTGTAACGTAGATGACATTTAAGGACACGTTTAGGCAAACTGGTCTTGGATTTTCAGCTCAGATCACACACTCAAACACACAAAGTTGTCCCAGAACCTCAGTTTTTCGGACTGGCTTGATGTGATAAAGTGATGTGGTGTCTCTGTGTCCTTTCTGCAGGCCAGTGGCGAGGGTATGGACAGTTGTGCTCCTGCTGGGGACATGTCTCCTCTACTGTGCCAGGGTGGCCATGCCCATTTGTGCCGTCAGCATGGCAGAACAGTTCCACTGGAGCAAGAGGGAGGCGGGCATGGTGCTGGGCAGCTTCTTCTGGGGTTACTGCTTCACCCAAGTGTTTGGAGGCTATGTCAGTGATCGGTAAGGAAAAGTTCACCATGTCTCCACCTACACAGGCACATGGGGGCAATCACTGACTGATGTGAGAGTGAATGCCCCATTTGTGTCTAGTTTAGTCTGCTTCGTTTGGTACTCACGTGTGTGACTTTAGTTTTCACTTCGGTATGGCGTGATTTATCATTTTTGCATGAGTACATACAGTGGTTGATCTGGGCTCTTCACTTTTATTTGTTCAGTAAGATGTTGGAAAGGAGTGATAACCACATTTCAACTGTGGTAACAAAAGTGTGTTAAGTAATCAGAATGAGACAAGACGCATGAGGGAGATTACTCACTTGAGAAGTAAATTTGTAAAAGTGGTGTAAACAGAAACTGAAAGAATAATCATACAAGAGAAATATAAAGGACCAAGTGACTAGACACACAGACAGTGGATTTTACACAAGTACACTACAAGTATACTATCAACAACTATTTGTTGATAGTGCATAATAACACAAAATAACAATGCCTGTTGAATTGGATTGAATCAACATTCAAAGATTCAAAGCTTTATTGTCACATGTAAAGTATGGAAACAAGTTTCCACAAGTTTTTTGAATAAGGAAGCAACAGATAAATAAATAAAAAAATAAGTTCTTTATTTACACAGAAAACAGTTTGTCCACCAACAGTCTGAGCTGATGCAGATTGGCTGTGTGTGTGTCCACAGAGTCGGGGGAGAGAAGGTCCTCCTGCTCGCTGCAGCGTCCTGGGGGGCGATGACAGCTTTCACCCCCATCCTGGCCCAATTCTGCTCCCAGCCCATCTTCTCCATGACGCTTGCCCGCTTCCTCATGGGCTTGTTGCAAGGTGACAGACAGATTGGAAAGAGGCCTCTGTGACGTGACGTACGCAGATTGAAATCCCTGTGTTGTTTATGTTTTTCACTCTGTTGTGGCAGGTGTGTGTACATACCAGCCATAGAGCATTAGAGAGGATGATGAGGAATGTGTTAATAAGAAATCCGTTTCAACACTAGTTTAACATAATGAGTGCTTGTGTATGCACAGGGCAGTTACAGTAGTGTGACAAGGATTCAAACAATTCAACATTTCTATCGGCTCTTTGTGAATATCAAGGTCAATTGGTTTTCTTAATTTTAGGTGTTCACTACCCGTCGTTGGCTAGCCTGTGCTCTCAAAAGGTGGTAGAGAGCGAGCGTGGCTTCCTCATGAGCACTGTGGGTAGCGGCTCCTACTTGGGGTGAGTTTTGTGTTTTGACACAAATGGTCTCGTCAGAGACTTTGTTAAGGTCTCCCAAGGACGTGTTGGTGGAATATCTTTGAACAAGACAGAGATAGTTTTTTTGGGTCAAGCCATTATTCAGGAGGAATCTCAAAGCATGAATAACGTGGTATGTAATAAAGAGGGGTTTGCTGCTGTGATTTCACGCGTGTTACACAGCTTTGGTTCAGCATCTCAGTGTATACAGTATATGCATGTGTATGTATAAGGCTGCAAAATTATTCAGCACAAGCTAAAACTCCGAGCTTCTCATAGTTATCATGTTCCTGAAAATACAAAGTATTTTTAAAGTATTTAGAAAGTGCATGTATACTGATAAAGTATACATGCACTTTCTTTCTTTCGTGAACATGGTTACAGACTTGATAAATATTTTATTTCTTCATATGATTACAGTTGATGGGATCAAAAGGGCTGTTGCAATTTCTTGTCCTCACTTTTCTTTTTATCCGCAGAACTCTTGTAATTGGAGGGGCTGGTTCCCTCATGTTGGACCTGTACGGCTGGGAGAGTGTGTTCTACGTGTCCGGGCTTCTCTCTATCCTGTGGGCTTACTGCATTTGGAAGTATCTGCTGAAAGGAGAAGGTGAGAGCAGCACAGATAGTGTGACTTTATGGTGTTTATTTGTCTAGTTTGCATCAATGCAAATAACCTGGTTACTGTGTCTGCCTGTATTTGTCCAGGTCCCATCATCACTCTTGAGTCCCTAGGGAGTGGTGGTACACAGTCCAAACTGTCCAAAAGACACTGGTTGAGGCTCTTCAAACAGCCTGCCGTCTGGTGAGATAACAACAAAAGTAGTCTGTGGACTGTGTGTGCATGCATGCCTCAGTCCTCTCAGATAACCATGTGTAGCACTGTCATCAATCAGTAACACTCATTGATTTCAGGGGAAATCATTGTTATTATTTCATTTTCACTTGATTTCAATTTGAGATTATGTCTGCCTCAGGAGATGAGAAAAGCATCCAGAAATCTTGAGAAAAAAAATCAAACACTGGCTCTGCATTTAAATTACGACAAAGTGTGCTTGTAACTCTGCGCCGCCTTGTAATCAGACCTGGTTTTATCTATCTGATTTGTCTGTTGAAGTCTCATGTGTAGCATTTTGCCGTGTCCTCCTAGCCCCTCTAACCCGGATATTTATAGTGCGGAAAGCAACTGATATGTCCCATTTCTACAGACATGGGAATTCTCACAGTTAATATTTTGGTGTGGCTGATTTATGATGACATCACAGTTACAGGCTCACTCCTGGTCTTTGCTCAAACTCCCTGCATGACACAGGACTTTGGTTGTGACCTTAAACAAGCTTTTTTCTGCTTCTCTCCAACCAGCGCTGTAATAGTCACCCACCTCTGCACAGCAAGCACCTTCTTCACGCTGTTGTCATGGCTGCCGACGTTCTTTAAAGACACCTTTCCAGATGCCAAGGTAATGACAGAGATGTCATTCTAAGGTTTGGCCCACAGTGAGGGGAGCGGTTATGTTTAAGTGGTTGAGAATACAGAGCTGGGCCTCCTGATAAATGCATACAAGAATAGCTTTTCCCAGATAGCTGTGTCAACGATAGATGATGACTCGTCTCTGCAGGGCTGGGTTTTTAATGTCATTCCATGGTTTGTGGCCATTCCCTCATCGCTGTTCAGCGGCTGTCTCTCCGACCATCTCATCAGTCAGGGTAAACAGCTGAACGAATCGGCCTTGTCGATGATAAAGATGACGCCACGGTAACTATGCCTGTCCTCATTCTTCTCTTGGTCCCTGCAGGTTTCGACACAGCCTCAGTGAGGAAGTTGATGCAGGTATGTTATATTTATCTGTGCTGGTTTGACAATTCCTCCCTCTGGTTCATCCGTGTGAATGTCCTTTGTTTTGTATTTTTCCTCCCCCTGAGTCCACAAGAGTTAGAACGTATTCCTTTCCAGCAACACTTGTTCCAAACAAATGCAGCAAGGGTTTGATTTCAGTGTGTCTCTTTTGTATGTGCCACCATCTCCATTAGTTTTTCTCCATGGGTGTGTCCAGTGTGTTCACTCTTCTTCTGTGTGGCACCACCACCTTCCCTTGGGCTGTAGCATTTGTGTCTGCCACCATGGGCCTCACCACCTTCAGTCACAGGTACTGACACCCAGTAGGTCCTCATCGAGTCACATTGCAGCAGTTACTCATTCGAAAACAAGCCACATGCAGCCGTAGTTAAGTCCTCCCTCCACTCACACCTTAAGTGCTTAAGTGCTTTTTTGACTCGGTGGCTCAGCTCAGCTTTGTGGTCCAAACTGGGCTCACGTTTGGTGTTTTGCTTGTATCCTGTGACCAAACATCTTAATTATCCTGTCCTCAAAACATTTCACGGTGTCTCGTTTTCCGCAAGCCTGTGTGCATATCCTTGTTAGTCAAAGCCTGTAATGTCCTGTGTCATCTGACTCTGACCTACTTTACTGAGGTTTTAACTTCAGGACCTCGGATATGATACACAGATTATTGCATGCCGTTGCTCTCAACAAGGGGCTTTTTCCGCAACCTGTCCTTTTTCAGAATCTCTCTATTGCTCATGTCGCGTTTTCAGAGCATATTTATCAGAGGCGAGTATGGTGACTTCACTGTCACCAATTCATATACCCACACACTGAAAATGGGGGCAACTTCTACTGCTTTGTCTTTTCCTTGAATGAGACCAGAAAGTTACGGAGCACTGGCTGTAGATTACATATGAACTGTCTGAAATGCCTTATTTTATATGCTGGTGTGTGTCAGTATTGTATCGCTAACATGTCGGTGTGCTTGTCAGTACAGAAGATATTCAGAGATAAGTTTGTTTCAGCTAACATCTGTGTAACATGTCCTCTGTTTCGTAGTGGGGTGTCCGTCAACGTTCAAGATCTGGCACCATCCTGTGCCGGAGCTTTGTTTGGTATGTTATTCCGATGAAAATGAAACATAAATCATTTGTGTCGAAATTTGAATCTAGCTGCATCTAGCATTGAGAGTAATTGTAATTGTTGGCCTACCTTATGTTTCTTTCACAGGTGTCATGAATACATGTGGTGCTTTCTCAGGTGAGCCGACCTCCTCATTTATTGTAGCCAGGAACAACAACACCGCGTCTGTCACACAAAGTTGAGGAATGATCGAGTTGGCAATTGCCGTTGTGAAGTTAGCAATTGAGTTCTCCATAGTGGAACTTTAGCTTTGTGCTGTCTGTCAGTCATGTCAGTGTCTATGTGCCATGCATATTTCATCAAGGGGGTAATGGAGTTTGTGTCAAATGAATAATACAGAAACCAGGAGATGACGGCCAGTTGTACACAGGGGGGAGATGCCACAATCTGACATTTTTCTGCAGTGATGCACACACACACACCTCATAGGAACACTGGATGGAACCATGACACTGGATGTACTGTTTTCGCTCGTGTTATCTTTGTGATTTGCACACTAATTTTTATGTGTGTGTGTCTGTGTGTCTGTGTGCACGCGTGCGCTCTCATGCAGGGGTCCTGATGGTGTATTTCTCGGGGTATCTTATTGAGGTCACCAACTCGTGGGCGTCTGTGTTTGCCCTCATCACGATGGTTAACCTGCTGGGCCTCTGCACCTTCCTGGCCTTTGCTGAAGCCCGACGAGTCGACATTGACTCCACCAAGACTCGCCACAACATCCATATCTAACTTATCACACGTTGCTGGGCACGGAACATTACTTCCTCTGAACAACAATTTAGTATCGTGGATGTTACTAATATGATGGAGTTCGGTACTATCTCTGGGAAATTGCGTCTTAGCAAGGCATCTGTTCTTAAAAGCACAAAACAAATCCTGCATGTTGTTACTGAAAAAGAAATTATCAAGGCATGACGTGGACGGTCACAGCGGACACAGTCTGTTCTACCTCCCGCCCTCTGCATGCACTATAAACAGTCCTGCTGCAAATGCTGGACTATAGTTTACTGTTTTGTGCCATTTGTTACACTGACAGATCACATGACACAGGACTGCAAAGTCTTCAAAGTGAGTTACTGATCCAATGGCTATGGCTATGGTGGTCTGGCGTGTGATGGATGTCTCAGAAGCTCTCTGACAGCTGCGATGGAGCGTGGCTCTGGATGGGGGAGCGGCTGTGGGCCTGGATAGACCCTTGCGGTAAGAGACCAGGCCGTTACTGCTCAAGTCTTTTTTTTTCATTAGTCCGCCCCACTCGCCCATCGCCCAGAGAGCTGCTTGAGCGACACCTCATTACCCCGACGCTAATTACCTGGCAGGCCCTATAATGTCCTTTATAATTTACATTCTCAAATAACCCCCCCCATATCACTATGGATACCTTCTGCTTATCATATCGTTGTGCTTTGGTGGGAGGAAGTGCGCCCACAGGAAATCTGAGCAATTTTTCTCAGAGCTTTCACCATGAATGCCGTCTTGATGAAAAGATCAAAGTTGTTCATTTTTTTCCTTCATAAATTTACTGGATGTCTCAATACCTCATAAGTCTTTTGTGAACGTTGTATATTTGAATCGATTGTGTCACAGGGTTTTTAGAGGAAAGAATTTTCATGCCAGTGTTGCGGCCAAAAAATGCAGAAGAACATACAGTACCAGGATTTGATCCACCCATTATTCTATCTGTCACTGCTGTGCACACTCAGCAGTTGGTAAAGCCGGTACAGGTGTGTCTGATATGGTTACTTCCTTATTAGTCATGGAACGTTGAATGACAAGTCAAACAATTCAATGACTAAATAGTATCTTAGTTGCAGTTATGTCAACACGTGCCTCTGCACTGTTGTCACCATTGTCACAGCTCAAAAATAATCTATCGATGTCTGTTAGGGTAGATGATAAAGTGGCATCTGGTTTTTATCATTCCTGACTCCTTGGTTATGTGTTAATTGTGCCTGGTTTACATCTCCGATCTACAGCCTCACTGGATATCTGTACCCAGTTAATCTATGCACATATTTATTTAACACATGCTTTTAACAAAGGGGTTACAGAAACGCATGATTTATTGATCATGGGTTTGGCTGCCATTTGCCTTATGTGTATAATTGTTGTTAAATATATCATCAAGCTCCAGGGCATATTTGCCTGTGCTTTCCGGATCGTTTCTGGTGAGCTGACGTGCACTTTGAAGTGTAGCCTTAGGTTAAATATTGGCTGATTCCTGAAAAAGCACAGCACATTCCCATAAATGTCACGGTAGTTACAGGTATTTGTAAGTTGCTGTGTATGGTATGCAAACATTGTTGTAGCCCTGCAGCTACACAGATGTGTCTGTTTCTGTCTGTCAAGGTCGGTTAACTAAATGCCCATACGAAGCCCGTAGTTGGGGTTTATGTATATCACTTTCTCTTGAACCTTTATGTCTCTGCAGAGGAGCTTAATTTAAAGAAATCCCGTCTGATAAGAATACCAGTGGGAATCAGTAGATGTTTAAGAATATCTATTTATTATAGACTTCTGTACAATTGTCTGTGATCGCCTGTGCTTTTATTTTCAAGCTTTTTAAATAATTTAGCGACTGGATAGTAACTCCTGCTCTCCTTTTTCCCCTGCTGTCTCATGGAGCTGTATCATGAGGTCATTTACATGCTGTCAACAACATATATGACATTGGTTTCTGAATTCCTTCTGCAAATAGTTTTTGCTAACTTGAGAAAAGTATATCAGAAAGTATATCATGGGAAACAATGCAGTATTCTGAAGTTGCTTCAAATATGTGTTATATTTGAAAGCACATAACAATTTACTTTGAATAAAGTTATATTTTGTCAGAGCTGGTTTTGTTTGTTTTCCTTACACACAGTTGAAGCGCTGCCTTTGGTCCTGACATTCGAATGTGCAGGTATTTTCCCTTTATCACCACAGGGAGGCAGTATAGTCTAACACAAACTCATGAGGGAAGCGTGGCGCCGTTGAACGTCAAGTGTCAAACCACACTAACATTAACATTGCAGCACGCCAGCTTTGGAAATCACCACGAACCCCATGAGCTGTTCTTAAACACAATCTTCAACTTAACTGAACCACTACAAAGTCTCTTGACTTAAGAGCTAAAACCAGATTCCGAAATTAATGCCGGACTGGAAGTTTTGAGCTGCTCCGTGCGTTCTTCACCGTCCTGCTCACACGAATGGCACGGGACAGGCCTCCAGATACAGAGCCTGGGCCAGCAGGACGTACGTGGTGGCACCATATGGCAGGATGCTGTGTGCCATGTTGGCTAGCTGGCACCGGCCACGTGTGAATGGCCAGACGCTAGTCAACCCAACCCACTCCCTCTCCTGGGACCGAACGGCGCCGGTTGCCATGGAGACTGGTGGCTTGTGGCTGCCGCGTGGCGATGAGGAAAAAAAATGCGGGAGGGGGGTCACGAGTGCCTCAAACTAACAAGTCAGATAGAAGTCAACGTGGAGGCCGAGGTATGAGAGAAATAGTGGAGATAAAGGAGGGAAAGAGGTGGTCAGGCACTTATTGGAGTGCTTGTACCCACACAAATGGTGTTGTAAAAGCACACATAATCATGATGAGTGGGCAGCTATTTAATTAGCAGAAATGGAACAATGTTCGGTGGAGAGTGGCGGCTGAGCCGGTTACAGTGGTGGCGGCCGACCCCCTCATCCCCCAGCCCCCTCCAAACAGGGCTGCTGGTTGAGCTTGGTGCAGTTAGTCAGTGTAGGCCCCATCACAGAGCCAGAGATACATGTAAATGAAATAGCCCCATTAATTAGTAATTAACATCAAGTTAATGACATTTCACTGTGTCGCCGTCTCATCCGATGTCCTTCCTTGGTGGTGGAGGGGCTGTCTCCCCACTGCCTGATCGGAATGCTAATTAGCGGCAGGCGAACAGAGGGACAGACGTACAGGACGGCGGCCTGGTTAGGGAGACATCTTTGTTAGTTGGAATAGATCAGGAACCCTTCATAAATCAGATAATCCCCAGAGCGCTGTCGCGTCTGGGTTAAGAGCTGGTACGTGTGAGTCACATGGCACTCGGGAGTCCAACTTTGGGTTATGTCCATACTGACATTAGGGATTTATCAAAATGTTTTGCAAAAAATGCATTTCACTATGTCAGTTCAACAACAGAAACAAGTTAAGCTTCTCCTTTGGCATTCCAAATATTGATCTGTTTTGTGTTCCCTGCTGTATCTGGATGACGGTGAAAGGACAATGTCTCAGCGAGTGCATAAAAAGTGTTTATCCACTCTCAGGGAATCCCATGACGCTCTGCCTGCCTGCCTGCCCGCCTGCCTGCCCTGCCCGTCTGTCTATCTGTCTGTCTGTCTGTCTGTCTGTCTGTCTGTGTCTGTCTGTCTGTCTGTCCGTCCCCCTGGTGCCCCATCCTCACGCATCTCTCTGTGTCCTTGTCCTGAGTCCATTTGCTGTCTTTCCAGGGGCTTCTGATAAATAACTGACCTCTCAAAGGGATTTCCCTCTGAGATTTTCATGTATGCGCACACACGCACGCACACGCACGTACACACACACACAAATATGTTGATTTCTGTCAATTAAACTCCATCAGCTGTTCGCCTCCTGCTAGACATATGGCCTGTGTTAAATCTAAAGAGCAAATGGAGGCGCCACCGAGAGGGGCATGGTTTTAATGGAACCCTGTGGGACAGGACCCACACCTGCGCAATAAAAGCATTAAACCATGCACAATCTAGTGGCCAGATGAGAACAGTGTCAGTCTCTGTGTGTGTGTATTTGCGAGGACATGTGTATGCTGTCTAAATTCCATCCCATCAAAATATGTGTATGGATGTTATAGGATTTATTTGTGTTCTGGTCCAGTCTGCTGTTGCTGAGCATATTTGCGTGCGCGCGTGCACTAACACACACACACACACACACGCACACACACGCGCGCACACACACGCGCGCGCACACACACACACACACACACACACAACAACATTTGTTTAAATTTATCTGCAAGCTGCCTTCAAACGGGGATATTTTTTTAATGAAATAAGCCAGAAAAACAAAGACACACAAATACACTGCATAATTATGGACTAAACTCTCCCCTGCAGCCAATTTTCTTATTTTGCCAAATGAGTGGTTATGGAGTTCACAGGTCCCTAGTCAGACACACAGACTAATATCTGAACAAATGTTTAGAAATGTAATTTTAGAAGACAAGATGGTACTGTGCCTTTGGCAGCGAAGCATCATATGCTCCGTTTTCGAGGCAAAGGAAGAAATACGCTCAGAACTGTAAATATGAGAAATCTTTTCGGTTCCTTCACCCTACTAAGATCTTTCCCTTCAAATTCAGAGGGAAAGGAAAAAGACTCTGATAAAGCTGCCACTGTGCAAACTTTGAATTTGTAAATTTGTGCATCGTATCATACGAATGCCTTGTATCTTTTGTGCAATCACACATAATCTGGGAAGGACCCACTCAAGGAATTAGTGTTAATAATATATTTTTGATTGGCTTTTTAAGTGCATCTGTTACATGGTACAAGGCAGATTTTCTCTCTTTTTTCTTTTTTTTTTTTTTTTTGCAAAAGTAAGGAATATTACATCCAAACTCAACAACAAAACAAATTAGGACTTCCTTAACAATGGGGACGATGGAGGGATGAATGTATCCACAGAGGAGAACAAACTTAAGATGTGGAAACATTATTCATTAGTTGCGTTTAGGCCTGTTATCCTTGCCGATAATGCCCAATAATCTGCTGCATTCTGTTTGTGCATGCACGCGAGGAGGTTAAACACCCCCTCCGCGCGCGTGCACACACACACACGCACACACACACACCCCACACTCCCTGCCTCCTCCCGCTGCACCCCTACACTCATCTGTTCTAGCTCTCCCTGGCTTCACACTGCTCACATCTCCGACAACGCCAGATCTCCCTTTTTTCCCCCGCTTGCTCTTTACTAAAGTTTGGCTGTCAATCAACACTGGCCTCAGGCAACAGGCACTGATGAAAAGACCCCTGAGACAAGGAGACCCAAATTAGATTTCAATAAGGATGTTGAATATTCATATCGGGGAAACATCTAAAGGTAAATGCTTTTTGATCTGAGAGCACAAATATCACTTGTGTGCATTCCCAGGTCCTGATGCTGTGGTACTACCGTGTTTTCTCCCCCAGCCTGGTCCGGCCCCGGCCCTGGCCTCGGCTCTGTCTCGCTCCTCGGGGGATGCGGCAGAATAATGATGATGGAGCTACAAAGGAGAGAAAGAGCCATAATGAATGTTTATACTAAAGGGACCCAATAGAAAGGGCATCCGTACTAAGTATTCAGTAATTAGTATTTAGCAGAAGTTGATCACCGCGCGCACGCAGTCAAACACGTGCACAGACGCGTGCACACTCACACATACACACACATACACGCGCACACGTATCCAGGGCAGAATCACTGAGGCATAGCCACTCAGTGTGTAAACTTTAGACAGGGCAACCTCCCCTGACAGCTGCAGTCAAAACATAGTTTCATTGCTCCTGTCAACATGTTTACTTTATTTTTATAATTGACTCCACTTTGGCTCATTCCCTTAAAATGTCAGGAGGACGTGGCAATTTATTTAGATTTTCCTGAACACAATATCGTCCTGATGCTGGTGCGCTCCCTGTCGGACGGCCAGATTTTGCTTTGCTTTGAGTGTGTGTTTTTTTTTTTTGTTTATACACTTCATGTTCGCAGTACCCGCAAGAAAGGCGCCATCTCTTCCGTTTTAGTGGAGATGTCTGTGTGTGTGTATGTGTGTGTGTGTGTGTGTGTGTGCGGATGGTGATGGCTGGTGATGCACTGCGTGGTTTGGGGTTGGGGGCTAGGGGGGAGAGGCACGCGCCCGAGGCTCTCTTCCCACAGTCCGCTCGACCGCTTGGGAACACGCTGTGAAGATGTCCCAAAATGAGACTAGAAGACGGGAACACCATCTCCTCTCAGACTGTCCAGGCTAATAGCCCACGTCAACCTCCATCATCCATAATATGCCGGGAGCAGCCGCGATCATCGCGGTCCAGCGAGCGTTGATGTGGGCGAAGGAAGTTGAAAAGCTCCCTGCTTTTCAAAGCTACAAAAGAGGCAATTCGTCCTCCATTATACTTTCCTCTTGTGTTTTTCTCTCACTCTGTGTTCCTATCCGCCTCCCCCCTTCTTTACAAGAAGATGGTCAGTTCATCCATTGCCAGGCAATCTGCTCTGTGATGTTGTTCACACCTCCATTCAGCCAAAAAGGAAAAAAAAAAATCATTGACGAGATCCGATGACGTGCCCAGGTGGTGTGTTTCAGTGGGCTCTCGGTCTTATGGGTGAGAGTAGCCAACAAAGGTGTGTGTGCGCACACATACAAAAAAGAAAAGGTGTGTATGTGCATCTGCCTACAGTGCTTGTGTGTGTGTGTGTGTGTGTGTGTGTGTCTGCGTGCGTGTGTGAGTGTGTGTTAACCCCGGGCCGTGTGCTGCGCTGCTGTGATGCTGCGTGTCACCCGGCTCCGGACTGAGCCCTGCAGCCAGAGAAACCAGCTGTGGAACTGACAGCTTTCCCTTCTCTACTCACCTACTCGCAGACACACACTCACACACAAAAACACACTGGAGGACACACAAAAACGCACACGCTCACAAACACACACGCACACGCACACACACACGCACTTTCATGGCCTGAGGTTTAAATACACATACAAACTCTAGCCCACACATGGACACACACATGCACGCACGCACGCATGCGCGCATACACACACACACACAGTCAGACCTTTACACAGGCTGTAGGCTTTTTCTCTCATGTTTGCTACAAATGGTGCAAAAGGAAAATATTCACTATGCTCCAGCTCGCTGTGGCTGGTTATAACAGGAACACATTTTTACAATTTGAGCAAAAATCTGCAAACACAGATACAGAATATGTGTATCCACAACAACGTTTTACTCTCGTGATTCCACATATTCCGCAAGACAGAGACATATATGCTGTTTAACACATTTAATGTTGTATACTGTTGTATTACGTATGTATTTTTATCAATGAGCACAATCCCAAAACAGAGAGAAGAAACCTCCGTCAACTTATTGTTAATGATATCATTGGTAATGATACTGAACACTAAACGTCAAATCAAAGCACACATGACGTTTGGGCTCAGTCTTTGTGAAATTATTTTCACTCAGATGGAGCGGCAACTTTCTGTCGTCCGTGACATGAAGATCATCTGCTTACCATATGCATATGTGTCATGGATTCCAATCCGTAGTCACGGAAAATTCTCCAATGTGCAATTAATTAGATTAATCTGCAAAGTAAGCAGATTAACCACTTGGTCCAAAAGTATATCTATGATGCAATATGTTTCCTCTGTCCTGAGTTACTGTGTGGATGTGGGACGAGATTGGATTCCATGTTGATGTGTGCCAGTGTGTGCGCGTTCGCGTGCGTGTGCGCGCCTGCATCTGTGTGTATATTACATACATGTATTCTGTGTCATGTCGGTCAATCAGGACAAGCAACATCGCCACGAGCGTCTGAACTTATGCTCCAATCAGCTAAAGATGATGAGTTACCCTCAGGAGATCCTGCCTTCCATAGGATACCCCCCCCAACCCCCATACGCACACACTCACTCACACACACACACATACACACGAATATTCACACACACGTGCGTGCACACGCTGACTTTGACAGCGGTGAAGAATGCCATGTGTATCCAGGTGTCTGGCTGTGCCCGAGCACCCTCATGTGTCACAACCACAGAAATCAATGCTCGGACCAGAAAATCTGCACCCTGCCTGCGTGTGTGTGTGCGTGTGTGCGTGTGTGCGTGTGTGTGTGTGTGTGTGTGTGTGTGCGTGTGTGTGTGCAATGCATCTCTTGGGTTGTATTCCGTGGTCTGTTTTCGTGATTGCTAGAGGGTGAGGTTTCGTCGGGGTGAGAAAAGCAAGCGAGAAAACAACAAAACAAGTTAAGAGACAATGAAGGAAATGAAGGTGGCACCTGTTTCCCCCCGGAGCAGAGGGGACAGGAGGAGAGAGAGAAGAAGAAGAAGAAAGAGGAGGAGAGTCCACCTCACTGTCTCACACACGCTTTGGCATCGACGGTGGCGTTGTTCCACCATGAATATTCCAGTCCGGCACAGAGCAACTGTGTCACCTTTTCCTCTCCTTCTAACCTCCCACCAACACACTGCTATCCTCAATCACATCCACACACACACACACACACACATCCACATACGCGTGCGCACACGTTTTTGGTTCAGTTATGTGGCCAGATGTCCAAGTTGACACATTGCTCAGGGCGTTTGACTGGATGAAACAGAGCATTGGCTGCGGGTAAAGAGGGATTAAAACAAGGCCTGAGGCGCTGGTGTTATATTGAAAACATCCTGGGCTGCTTTGTATGGAGATTTGCATACATTGGGTGTGTGCAGGGAGAGGGCCCATCTGCTGAAAAAGCATTGTCCCCAAACAACAAAGTGTGTTTAAATATTTCACATCTCTCCATCTATTGGGACAAAGGTACACACAAAAGACTGTAGAGGCAGCGAGAGAGAGAGAGAAAGAGAGGGAGAGGGAGTTGGGAGAGAGATGGGAGAGAGATGGAGGGGGTGAAAAATAGACAAAAAAAGGAACGAGTAGATTGGCACAGCATTGAATTTGAACTGCTCCCAAATGTGCCTCAGTCAGAGCCACAGTAAATAACACCATTGCCAGCCAGGATCCAGGAAAATGAGGAGAATCTAAATATAATATGCTGTAAAAAAAATCTGAATTCTGCGGGAAAACACAGCGGCACGAGAGCGGGCCGCGAAGAAGCCAGATCTATACGTTGCCGCAAATAGGCAGCGGGGAACGTGACATAAGGTGACACACAGGATTTAATCGCTAAACTAGTTCCACATTTGACCCTTAGATGTGTGTGTGTGTGTGTGTGTGCCGGGGAGAGACAAGATTTCAAAGTGATTTTCGCAAAGTGATGATGTGGAGAAAAGTCCAGAGCGGACATTTTAGCCGGACGGGCCACTCCAGGATTATGTTATCATCCTCCGACCCCTTTTTATTGTATTAACGCCATAACTCTGCTTTTCCCTGACATTTAATGGCACAGTAAAATTAGATAATTACTGTAATATATCTGTGTACTCATCCCCCTCTGCGAGGTCAGAAACATAAAAATTAATAAGGAACAAGTGGGAGAAAGAGGACTAAGTAGATTAAATAAAGAGAGGGAGAGTTTGAAGTGGCAAAGATGGCGAAAGTGAAAGTTTAACGAGAGCGAGCGAGCGAGGGGGAACATCATCCGCTGTTGGTCCGAGCCGGTGAGTTGTTTTGCCCGTCGTCTCTCCTCCCGGCTCTCCTGCATTTTTATTTTTGCTCTCCTCTCCCCGTCTGTCTTTCATTTCGACCAAAACACACATCAAATGAAGAACATGCTCAGGGCAGTGGATGGTGGATGGAACAGTAAGGTGATTTAACGACGGGACGGTTTGTGTGTAGGCTGGACAGCCTGGTGCAGCCTCCGTCTTCACAACCCGCACATGCGCGCGCGCACGCACGCAAGCAGACAGACATGCGTGCACACAGACACACACACTGACACCAATATCTGAAAAAACAGCCAAGATGGACGTGAGGAACATGTTGCCTGCACGGGGGAGGATTTTGGAAAGAAGAGCGTGGTCAATCTGTTTGTTTCTCTGCCACATCCAAGAAGAGTGATAATTTCATTTTCTTTCATAATTTCCTGTCTTTTATTTTGCTCTGAACCCCAGATTTGAAGCTGCTGCTGCAGGTTTGCCACAGAAAGAGACAAAAACAAAAAAGAGCAAAGCAGATAAATGTTTTCTTGCTATTGTGACGCTCTCGTCCTCCCACACGATGACATGCACAGGCAGAGCGCATATAGACCCATATGCACTACCTGAAGGCCACACACACACACACACGCGCGCTCACAGGGCCTCGTCTGGCTGTTTCGCGTCTCGCACGTTTCGCTCAGTTTGCGAAAACTCGGCCTGTTGCGGAAGGTCACGATGGGAGTCTGCGAAAGAGTGCAACACACATTAACCCACATTTAATCAGGATTACAGTGAACAGCACACATTGCCAAAGAGACGCGCACACACGCACTCTCACGCAGACACACGCGTGTGCGCGCACGACACAAACACACAAAGCAAAGACAAATCCAGCACAATCAATCTAATGGCGTGCATTAGTTAACTGCCAAATGTTGGGCTTTTTATGGCGGGATCATCCATCCCTTGAAAAGATAAATACGGTGCACAGATCTCAGTAATTACAGCCGCAATCCCCTTACACCACCCAGCTCCCTCC